>CAAKHD010007707.1:0-12254 GCA_901007705.1 Fistularia tabacaria
GGAATCCCCATGGACCATGATGTGTGCAGATGACATTGTGATCTGTATTGAGAACAGGGAACAGCTTGAGGAAAATCTTGAGAGGTGGAGGTTTGCTCTGGAAAGGAGAGGAATGAAGGTTAGTTGCAGCAGCACAGAATATATGTGTGTAAATGAGAGGAACCCGGGTGGAACGGTGAGGCTACAGGGAGTGGAGATCAAGAAGTTGGAGGATTTCAGGTACTCAGGGTCAACGGTCCAGAGCAACAGAGAGTGTGGAAAAGAGGTTAAGAAACGGGTTCAAGCAGGTTGGAATGGGTGGAGAAAAGTTTCAGGGGTTCTTTGTAATAGAAGAATTTCATCTAGAAGGAAAGGAAAATTTTTACAAAACAGTGGTGAGACCAGCGATGCTGTATGGTTGGGAGACAGTGGCACTGAACAAAAGACAGGAGGCACAGCTGGAGGTAGCAGAGATGAAGATGTTGAGGTTCTCTTTAGGAGTGACGAGGATGGATAGGATCAGGAATGAGTCCATCAGAGGGACAGCTCATGTTAGATGTTTGGATGGTTCGGTCATGTACAGAGGAGGGATAGGGACTATATTTGTAGACGGATGCTGGAATTGGAGATGCCAGGCAGGAGGTCTAGAGGAAGACCGAAGAGAAGATTTATGGACGTAGTGAGAGAAGATATGAAGGTAGTTGGTGTAAGAGAGAAGGATACAGAGAATAGTGTTCGATGGAGGAGGTTGATTCGCTGTGGCGACCCCTAAAAGGGAAAAGCCGAAAGGAAAAGAAGGATATATGCCAGCTGGGCTTCTTATTTTATACGGTAAAATTAAAAAAAAGATTCCAAAACACCATCACTACAGTTACAGGGTACTTCTATGTTTAACAAGAGCTGCATCAAAAGAGCTTAAAGCAGCTTAAAACAAACCGGAACAACTGAATCAAATTAAGGACCCAACAAATGGATGCCAAAAGGATGACAAAGTAAAACCCAGACTATTAAGCCCTAAACCCATCAGCAAATTACAAATATGATAAAATAGTATAAGCTTGTGGCAGTTTGTTTAAAAATCCCATACCACCCATTGAAACATCTATTTTAATTACTGTTTTCCCAAAAATTCTAATGAACTTCAAATATGTATTATCAAACTACTACTGGTCATTTCTTACTGTACCAAACTAATTTTACACTCAAATCAGACTTGTGGTATCATTTTAAAACAACTGCTATGGAAGGTAAGTAGATCTGAACCCAAATATTTCGCTGTTCAGCTATGTTGTTTAATGTGCAGGGTATTTATTTGTTTTGAATACTGGGAATGCATTCACATTTGTTTTAATGGAGGATAACAATACTGTAAAATAAGCAACCAGAAGAGGGTAGATATCACAGTGGTTACTAGGGTATCAGAAATAATTATTTTGAACAAAATTTAGATTTAATTCACTTCAGCAGGAAAATTGCAAATTGAAGCAAGATAGTGAAATGACAGTATACACATTAATATTTGATCAATGTTTAAATATTAATTCATTACAAATAATTACTGATCATATGCATTTTTTGCTCTGGGATTCATGATGATGCACCCACATCATGTGATAACATGTGCCACAGATGGTTCATGGAGGGAGAGATGTGGAAACAGGGAAAGAGAGAGAGAAACAGAGATGATGTGCCAGTGAAAGAGGAGAAGGCAATGCTATCCATCTGAGGTGAAAACAGACAAGCGTCTGAGCCCTGAACCTGAGCCCTTTCAGACTGATTCTCAGTAAAAACCCCATACCAAGTCTTTGAATCTCTATTTAAGGCAAGGCAAGTTAATCTTAACTGAGTCTTAACTTCACTTGCTTTAAAAAAAGTATGAGATTTTGTTGATGCACTGAAGCCTACTGTATATTCCTGATAGATATTTATTCCAGAGTGAGATATTTTACCTGAGCACAGACTTTTCATAACTAAAGCAGCCGTCTTCGGTCTGACCTTATTTGGATGTCATCTGCATCCATGTGATGCCAAACTATGACATTATGTGGAAGTAAAGATACAAAAACAGAGGGCGGGTAATCAATTCTTGCAGAGTTCTACAAATACCGTCTGCAACTTGAATGTTACGCCCCATTACCAACTCAGAGTATTCAAGTCAGTCAGTTTATCTCTATTTAATACAGGATTAATATGTACTACCTCAAGGGCAGAGACTTTGCTCAAGCAAATTGTGAAAAAACAACTGTGGTAAGAAACTTCAATAACAATAGTTACATTATTATTGGAGGCTAAACCTAAATAGGGATGTGTACAGGGAGTAGTTTGTTTTCTTGGGATACCAAAGAATCTGATCATGACCCTGGTGGAGTCTCAAGATGCAGCCATACGAATAGCACGTCCAAGACAGGTGAGTGGGAAGAAGGGGAACCAAGCTGAGGCTACAGACCACCAACTCCTCAAATGTTCTGTTAAAATGAGGCAACATTCACTACAATACTATCATTTAAGTTCATTTTACCAACATTTGCTAGCATCAGAGACTGGGATGAAATATGAGTGGATAAGTGTTGAGGCCAAAATACAACAGAAAACATAGTAATTAAAATAACCTAAAACTCCCTTATGATTACAGGGGATTCTAGGTATCCCCATGATTAAATTGATATTCAGTGGAAATGGCAACTTTTGAAAACATTAGTAGATATACTGTACTGCACCAGGGGGATTCTGAGTGACTGAATGTGTTTCACTCTCAAATGTTACACAATCAAAGCTGAGATCTTGAAAGGACTTGCAAGAAAAGACGTTTGCATAATAGAGTGAGAAAGAAACCGAGATTTGAAGGGGTGACTTTGACAAAAGGTTGCAATGACTAGTACATTTTAACTCGGAGAGAAGACCGCCCCTCACATAATGACCTGTAATTTTTGGAAACAATGGGAAGGTGTGAAATGACGCAGTAAGAATAAAGCAAAATGTCACCTCTCCTTCCAAATTGCAAAGAAGGAAAATGGATAGATAGATAGATAGATAGATAGATAGATAGATAGATAGATAGATAGATAGATAGATAGATAGATAGATAGATAGATAGATAGATAGATAGATAGATAGATAGATAGATAGATAGATAGATAGATAGATAGATAGATAGGAGATATTAAGACTAAAAGACAATTTTGAAATATATGTATGAAGTATATGCATGATTCAGCATGCTGCCAGAGAGGGCAGGAGATGTTGGAGGTGCCTCAATGCATATCTCTGCTGGCAGATTCAACCATTGCAGATTAGGTTGTACAGTCTGATGGCACTGGGCAGGAATGCTTTTCTGTCGTTCCATTAAAGTTCCATGAACATCTAATTCATTTTAGATTTTGAGGTGTGTCTGAGTACATCTTTTGAATAACCTCTGTATGCCTTGATATTCAGTCATTAGAAAACTAAAAGCACTTACAGCCTAGATGCAGGCAACAGGGAGAATCCATTATCTCGTTGAAAAAAAACCTTTGCAATTCATGTGAGTTAATATCGGGGCAGCCTTAGGACATTGTAAACATCATCGTCTTACTGTAAGATTTTATAAGGCTTCAATGTGGATTATATCCTGAATAAAAAAAAAACTGAATAGTGACATTTCATCAGATATCTCTCAGCCTACCAAAAGGAGATGCTTGAATTTTTATTTTTTTGTTAGAGGGGTTTCTGCACACTGTTAAAGATGAGACTCCAGAGCAGACGGATGTACACATATAATGTAATGCTCATCTTTTTTAAGACCACCTGCTTCACATTTGGTGCAAACAGCAACAGTCGATCCTTAAACACGTTCAACTTCCTCTTTTCCCCAGAGACTACTCAGAGGACATTTTTTTTTGTATTACTTACTTTTAGCTTGCAGACATGCAGTGGGTTTTAGCTTAGCTTTGGACAGTCTGTGTGTTGTGTAGAGATGACAATATTTCGGATGGATTTGAACAACACTACAACAGTAATTAAACTGAGATGCAATGGGTATTGAAACGAGTATCTTTGCTTACTTGCTTGACCCTCTCTAAGTATAACGGAGGTTTCACTTTGTAGAAAAAATTAAAATAACAAAAAAGCCAACTCATACAATGCTAACACATTTGAAACCACTGGGATAGGATCCGTCTGATGGCAACTTCCTCAAAACAAAGGGTCAGCAAATACAAAACTGACTTTTATATGACTTCCACTCAGAGATTTTGTGAGAGGTCAAGTAAATAGTTTTGTGTTTTTTTTTTATTTTTCAGTGCAGTATTTTACTACTATGAATAGTTCTCAGTAGGTTGTGAGAGTGCAATGCTTTGAGATTAGTTTTCCCATGTGTTCACGTTTGCTGGTAAACATATTTTTTGTAACCACAACCAATCAGATGTCAGGAGACTTTCAGGAGATTTAAGAGGGTTAAATCTCTTGATTTAGGGTTACTTAAGTCCTACAAAAGGACGTTTGGTTTCTTTCAGCTTCCTTTTTTTATTTGTATTCTATAGTCACACATGGAACCTGTCATGCAAGAGGGCAAGGCACCAAACTATTTATGAATCAAAAATAAAACCACAAGAAGAGATGCATTTACTTTGCTGTAAGGTCCCTCAACTTGGTTCAAAAGATGACGGGTTCATATATTCCTAGTGGAACTTTTTATTTGAATGTATGGTCATCTTTGCTTAATTATCCCACTGCCTCCAGCTATGGATTGGGGGAAGGTGTACTTAACTTCAGAAATACAAATTCGCAAACTTTTAAAATCTAATTATGCTTGAAGCCTCAGAGCTCCAAACACCCTCTTCAAACGTTTTGCCCCCCAAGCCTCAGCTTGTATTCAGTATATCACTCGGGAAAGTGAGATTAAACAGTTTCCTTTAAAACCAGTGCCTCCTCCATGTCAGCCAAAAAAAGTTTGAAATCCTCTCTGAGACCTAATACAGCAAAACTGCAAGGTAGGATTCATTTATGATTTATAAGTCTTGTTATGCACAGAGGGTTTCTTAGGGGCAAGAGTCAGGCCCTGCAGGACCTGGGTGAGAGGTGGGGTTTAACCTTAACCATTTGGAAGTCAGGCCACAGGGCCATGTGTCAAGATGAAAATATTCACTCTGTCATATGAAGATGATTCACTTCACTGTGTTCTATTCTTTCTTATTTTTTGTACAACACTTTAATGAAAAGTGCTTATTATCATCACAGTTTTACTATTATTATTATTATTAGTAGTATTATTAGTATTATTATTATTATTATTATTAAATTAACCAAATAATAATAAAAATGTCTGGAAGGATTTTTTCCAACCCACCAGCTGCATACTTTTGGATGACAGGAGAAAGACTGAATTCCTGAAGGGAATCCACCCGACACGAAAATGAAACCTTCTTTCTGTAAGAGGAGGGTGCTCACCACTGCACACTATGCCAACTACTATGCATAATTGTAAATAACTAATCTTAAAAAATCTAATAAAAATAAAACACTATGCATTCTTGGTAAAAATACTAATAATGAAATAGACAGAAATAAGTTAATTAATAAATAGATGAATTGAATATAAAAACAAATAAAAGAAATTAGAAAAATTCACTCACTTAAAAAGAGAGTGATGGATACATAAAATAACACCCTTATAACTGACAAACCAACCACTTAAGTTCACATGCGGAAACCTACTCGGCAATTAGCCAAAAGGACGTACATTTATGTTTTGTTTTGTTTGGCTGAAATTCTTGACTCCAATCAAATGTGACTCTGAAATCTCAGTTGTGATGCATTCTAATATTCACCCTGATTTGGCCTGATCGTCATTGAGCTATTTCACATTTTTATGGATATGAATGTTCCTTGTCACATGGATTAAATAGCTGTTTTACACTACAATAGCTCCAATAGCTGTGTAGTGAGGTGGTACACATGAGGGTTTTTTTTTTTTATTCTCTGTTGATCTTTGCATTAAGTTTTTCCTGGTTTCCTGCTCTGCTCCATCTGAGCTGCCCAAATGCATTAAGCACACCCTGCAAAGCCCCCGGAGTCATGATCTGTTTCCATTTAGCAAACTTCTGCTTTTAATTCTCTCAAAAGTTTTAACACAGAAACCACAGCGACTTAAAATGTCTCAATAAGGCTTTAACATTGTCAAAACAGAATTCACTCACATGCCCTGCTTTGGCCGGTCCAGAAATAATGCTTGCATTGCAAAATTCCAGACAATTAAGACATATTTTCAGTACTGTTGTGTAAAGAATATGAAAACTACTTGTGTTTCTCTTTGTGGGCACATTATAATAAGTGGTAAAACTGATAATATCCGCTTACGGCGGATACTACATATCCACTGTAGTTGCCATCTGACAATATTCCGAGTCAAAAAATAGATGTGGTTTTTGTTTCATGTGAATTCACCAATGTATGTAGTTCAAGGTCAAAATTTGTCTCTAAGAGAACGCATCTACTTATGACTAGTACACAGCATAGCATCCCAGAATCTGGCCTATCAAGTGATGGTCATGTCATTTCCCTTGTCTTCCCACTCTCAATATTACCTGCTGACGGAGCCTTTATTTATTTCAGTGTTCCGGCCTTCTTACTCCTTCTTACTTAGTACTGCAGACCAATGTTTGTCAAAGAAGTGAATAAGTTAGTGAGAAGGTTGCCTAGCTACATGCTGCTTTCCAAAGACAGGGAGGAAAACAAGATTATGATGATAGTGATGTGGTGATTGTGGAGATAAGTGAATAAAGAGGAAAAATACTGTACATCTGATGTCATACACAGTGGATTCAATGTCATTTTGGAGGATAAATTAGCTGGATAAAAACCCTCTTAAGTGTGGAAAATTATTAAATGTCATGGGAGATTTGTCATGCAGCCTACAACACTGAATGTCAAATTGTAGTTGGTTCAGAGCTGTGAAAATGGTCTGGATATAGTGTGAACCATAAGCAGTAGTGTTGTTGAGCAAGTTTATAATAAATCTATTACTGTATCTTGTGCTAGTGCTTCTTTCTATTTTTACCATAGTCCTTTTCTACCAAGCCTCATCCCACTTGAATGACCAGTCCACTATGAACTAAAATTGTCTATTTTCTTTAAAAATTACCTACAGTAAGGGGAAACAAGGTTATTTTTAAGTTCTAGGCTAAATAACTTTTTGGGTTATTGAACACATTTCTTGTTTCTTCTTTGCAAATGGGCTACAGAACAAACAATAAATGAGTAGGTTGCTTTTTTTGTTTAATATTGTCCCTCATTAGACACTGGTTCAATGGCAACCTCTTAATTCAAGTCCAACAAAAACAAATACAACCTCCCACAATATTCAGGGTTTATAGAATGCACTATGAATTCTATTTATTGTGATAATCATTTTAAATTACCAAATTACTATTATACACACTGTTTTCCATGTATGGTTGCCTGTTATTTCAACATTCCTCCCTTAGGTGCTGGTTTCTGTCACACACAGATAACTGGCTCCAGGTGTATCTGTCGAGGGTAAAATGTCTCACATCCCCTCAACTAACAGACAGCTGTTACACTCATGTTTCCAAACCAGTCACCACCTATTGCTCTATAGCCTCCAATGCCTATGGAACTGATTCAAAACATTCCCTTTAAGAATGTTAACAATCACAGAGAGCAATAAAGCACTTCTCTGTTGGTAGACTGCAGTTAATACGATACGCTGTCACATTCATGACTTGCCACTATTACGTTATTATTCTTGGACTGGATAACAATGTCAAGTTTGTTTTGAATGTCGTACCAGCGAGGGTGCATGGACGCAAGGCGGGAAAGAAGCCAGCCAGCGCTGTTTTATCAGCTCAGTGACCAGCTGCAACTGTTGGTCGGACACGTAGCAAGTCCACCATTGAGAGCGGTAGCATGTGTTTGTAAGCTCCAGCTGCCTCCTCAATATTGTTTTCTTAAAAAAATACATAAAAAACAAGAATTAGACAGCACGCTCTCATAACTCAGAGATGTAGCATGTATTTAAACTATGAATTGCTGCCTGACTTGCTCTTATTAGCTCTTTCAATAATTTGAGAATTTGGCTTCATAATAACAGTCTTAAAATGGGGAAGTTCAACTCACAATAAAATGAAATATATCCCTCCCTTGTCCCTTTTTGCTTTTTTTTTTTTTTTCGTCTTTATCGGTTTGCTGTGAGTTCCTGAACTGTAGAGATATCAGGACTGGGTAAATATAAAATTATGCTATATTAAATACAGTAGAATTCATGAATTTTCTTTTGTGGTGCGAATCAGTGAAATGAAAATTCTATGAAACGCTGCAAATATTTCTCCAAAAACTTGTGGCCCAGTTTCTTGAGGCATTCCTGACACACGTTTATAACCATTTCCAGTAAATAAGTCATATAGGGAGGAAATAGTTCCTCAAAAAAAAACTCTAATTGCTGTTTAAAGTCTGTGGATTTTCATGTGGAACTGGGATATGGCTTCAGAAAAGTCTCCTATGATTTTTTTCCCCTCCAAAGTAATTTCCGAAGCACTTTGGCCACTTCAAGAGAAATTCAAGTCAGTTAGGGAAAAGAAAGAAAAGAAGCCATCTCTATGACTGATAGCCCAAAAATATATTACTTTTCATCTCAGACAGTCGCCAGTTTTATCTGCATTGCGGTGTTTATTGGAAGAAATATCATCTCATGTTACTCATTAAAAAAAAAAGCCTGTTTAAACTGTGCAACTGCCTCATATCGCTTCTCCCTCGCAAATCTAATAACTACAAAATCCAGTTACTTATTAACATGGCAAAAATACATTCATGATAATAACTAAGGTGAAAGAAATGTTAAGAAATGTTAAGAAATGTTTTGTTAAATTTATGTCTCTTTAAATAACAAGTTTAAAAGGGATTAAAAATGCTCAACGAAAGCATCAGACTATTCTCTCCCTCTATGATGTTTTCAATTTCCAAGAAAAAGATGAAAATGCAGTGGGTCCGTCATCTTGACAGAACACATATGCTTCTCTGGGAATATTATAAAAGAAAAGCATTGCCCCTGGGAGTCAACAAATGCATAGCGATTGCACAGCCAAGTCAAGTATTTATATATTTTGCTTCATGCAGCCACTCCAAAGGGTGGCCTGATGAACTCAGTGGTTCGAAGTGTAATACTTTTCAGTGAAGACGAACAGCCACCTGGGGGTTTCATGACCGATGCTACCCATACATCAGAAGACTTTGATATGATTTGAAAGACTCCCTGAAAACCATCATCTCACACCTGCTGACACCTCAAGACAAGCTTTTACGGTTTTTAACAGCAGTCTAGTCTCAGACTGATTTTACAAATACTGTGAATCTTACTGGGTCGCTATCTACAAGACTATAACTAGATTATTTCAGTAATTTTTCCCAACGATACAATGTTTCACCGGGTATTTGACGAGTCTCTGCTATTTCAGTCCATTGCTTTTAGTCTCCACTCGGTCATGATATATTGGAGAGTTGACACCGTACAAGCTGGGCTTTTCTGCCCTCCTCTTTCTCGACAGTCCATATTGATAGGGACGTCGTTCGCCATTCCTGTTCATCCATACCGCCAATCAATATCGTCTGCTGCCAATACCACTGTGATGATTGTTTGTCGACAAGGCTTCCTATTTCCTTTTTTTTTAGAACTCATCTATTAGTTGTTGATTGTGTTATGTCACCTAAAGACTGAAAGACCTGCGATAATATCAAACACGTTTGATATTGTGGTAAGCCAAAGGCTATCAGAAGACTGATCGAAAACATACCCCCTGTCCTTGATGATCAAGATGACAGGAGCCCAAAATCCTAAAAATGTCCTTCTTACTTTCAGTTTTTAGTCTGCAACAATGAAAATCCTATAATGTTAGCCCCGCATAAGCTTCAACCTCTCAACGTGGTTCTGGGGGCAAATACTTTCCTTTACCCATCTAACCATTCAGTAAAGTAGCAGCACTGTTCCACAGACAGAGCCTACAAAACAGCTCTGCTGTTGCACTGGAGGATTTCAAATAGGAAGTAATGTGGCTCAACCTGTCTGTCGAGAACAGATGCAAACAGGGTGGAAGAAGGAGAAGAGAGGAAGTCTGCAAACACATGGAGACGGAAGTCAAATAAGCTCAAAGAATAACCAGCAAAACTTGTGAGGATGAGCGTGGCACATGTGCAATGGCGAATAACACACTTAATATTGTGAGAAAAAATTGTAGAAGAATACAAATGGTTTCAGTCAACTCTGCAGAATAGTTAAATCCAATTAGAATAAATGAGTCTTTGTTCATAAGACGATGGAATGCCAACAGAGACATGTGACAGCGGTGTAATTTTTCCCCTAGCTGAGCTGGGGCCAATCCCATGAAATGCAAAGGAATGCATTCCTGAAGCCTTCTCAGCCCAGGTAGTCAAACAAGAGTCTTCCCGTCAAACTATGTGAAGGTTGAACAACTCCTGCATCGCATCACGTACATGCCAGTTTGTTTGTTTTTTTATTTTTCCTCGTCTATTAAGAAAATCCTTGCAATTTAATAACAGTAGCTCAGACATGTTTCAAAGGGGGCAGTCGGGACACATAACGATAACTATGACAATGACAACATGTTGGTCGATTACAAGAAAAGTAATCGTTTGGATAAAAATATTTAGTGCTTCTGAAAACATGTTTTGTATTTTGTCATTTTCCTATTAAATAGGATGATTTAACCTGCCTAGCCATGAACAACAGCAGGTTTCCTCACTGACTCTACCCTGTCTAGAGGCCTTTCTTAGCATCGGAAGAAAATAAATCAGCACTGTTTGGACATAGCCGTTCATGTGTGAATGTTATTTATAGATCATGGAAGCGCACAGTCACTCCTGGAAGACAACAGTATTTGCAAAATAAGAAAGTGAAAAGCTTGGCATGGGGTCTTTTGCTGCTGTTGGATGCTAGCTCTTTTCTCAGCAGTGTAATGATAAACAGCTGCTCAGTCCAGCAAATACATGCTCTATGGCTTCACTACAGGCCGACGCCACTTGTATACTGAGCGACAAGGAGAGATAGCTCCTGGCTGATAGTCACTTTACAGTAATCTAAAGTGATCCATTTCATTTCATCCAAGCTTTGCAATGAACTCCACAATTCATTTCCCCTTGTCAATTCCCTGGCCAATACACCAGTACATCTGAGAAAATCAAAATCAAAGCAAAACTGACAAAATCACGTCTTACAGCAGTTCGCTGTCATGTCAAACAAGTCATGGGGGAGAATTTTCCAACGGGCACAGAATCAAAACACTGATCCGTTATTACATAAAACATATCAAATGAAATGTGACCATAACTGTAATGACATTTTTTGGACTGTGTGAAAGTTGAGGCTAATTGTGAAGTTGATTTTATGTGTATAATTAAAACCATAAACCAACACACAATTTAAAAGAAAGAAGTAAGCATTTGCATTTCAGGAATCACAGAGGAATGTGAGATTATCCATAATATAGGCATAGTATTTCGAATACATTTTGGAATTCTAACGTTGAAGTGGTCCCGACCATGCTTCACGTAACAAAGTACACGGCAACAAAAGAACTAATAGGACCTTCCGATGAATTCGGCATACATTCAATCCACCTTCATCCAAGCACACGTACTCACGTCTAAACTAAACAGCTGTTCCGTCACTCCTCTTCTACCAAAACACACTTTCCTGCAGGAAACACCGAAGGTCGGTTAAACTGTTTTCGATATTTTCACTTATTTTGAAGTGTCTTCGGGGTGTTTGACGGACGCCGAATTTGAAATCGACCCGTAATTGGAACAAAACATCCTCTATTTTTATTCTGCACTTTAGATTAATGCTGGCTTTGTGAAAGACGTGTCGAATCGCATGAAAATGTAACCACGATTGGTTGCTCAAGAGGGAGAGGTGGTGGGGCGGGTGGTGGTGCTTGTTGTAGTAGAAGCGTTGGCGGGGTAGGGAGAGGGGAGGGGGGGATCAGACCGAAGCACTGTGGCAACACAGTGATATCGAACATTGTCAACGTTATGGATAAAACTCACATCGGTCGTTCACACCGAAACACACAACCCCCGCCGCCCTTCCCGCAGGTTGCGAAACGGCCATCGCTACGCGTAGTAAACAAGTCGACATGGTTTTTGAGGGCTCGTTCACAAAAACCTCTTCACAAATATCGAACATGTGTGCGATTGGATTAGTGTTTTTTTTTTTTTTTTTTTTTTTTTTAAAATTCGACCGGTTTGCCTTTTCCACTCCCCTTCTCCCG
>CAAKHD010007708.1:16643-27585 GCA_901007705.1 Fistularia tabacaria
ACACACACACACACACACACACACACACACACACACACACACACACACACACACACACACCACTGTTTCCAGTTGAAACAAAAGCTGCAGCCAGTTCAGGCTGCCTTGCTCAAAAGGCGAAAACAAACGAGTGGGGAATTGCGCAGTTGGAGAAGTCGGTCAGGGTTAAACACACACACACACACACACACACACACACACACACACACACCTCATAAAACAGACTTTGCAGGAAAGCAGCGGGTTGAAGGCACAGCTGCAGGTTGGAGGCGCTGCTGGCCACCGGGGGGCGCCGAGGAGCCAAACCCTGGAAAAAGACGGGCGGTGGAGGGATGAGGCAATCCTGGGGTTTGTTTGGGACTGGATTTTCCCCGTGACCTTTTTAATCCCTTTCGTTTTGTTAACAAGTGGCTCGAGTGTGACTGCAAGATGAATCTGTAAAGTTCCCCTCCGAGCGGCGTCACCAGATCCGTCCCTCAGACAAACATCACTCCGGGATTGCGTCGCTTCTCTCCTTCGAGATCACGAAGGAAGACCAGTCTCGGTTTGACTAAAGAGGAAGTCATGGGATTATCAGCGGGCTTGATATGGTCCCCGATATGATCCTGAAAGTCTTATCCAAGTGAAGATGGACCTCCAAGCTGTTATCTGGACTCATCTGTACATTAACATCCTGCTGACAAACTGCAAGGTCGTTCATCCTGATGTTCTCCCCTGCTTTCAATCATTGACAGACCCAGCTTCTCACCCTGGTTGAACTTCCAAGCTCACACCGATTGTAAAAATATCTAATAAAAATATATAAATCCTAAGGTTGTTTCTTCGGGCGCTGGCCATAAATCTGTAGTTTCATCACCGCAAAGATCCGGGAAACAGATTTAAGACGAGTCTTTCCTGTCTGGAGGAGGCGAGCCTGGTCCGTGAACGCACCACCCATCGGCCATGCGCGGTGCGTTTACGTAACAGTTGAAATACAAAAGTGACATTTGTGTTTCTGGACGTGTTTTCGGGTGATATTTGTTGGTTTCGAACAAAGTACGAATTGAAGTCTTAACCGCGAGCACCCGCTTTGAGGGTGCAGGCGGCTAAGCAAGCCGGCGCTAGCTCGCAGCGGAGAAGCGGGGACTGTCACAGAACAACTCACGAAGCGCTCCAAACTCCGACCGCCTGTACCGGAGACCGACCCGCCGCGGGGGAACCCACCCGCGTCCAAACCCACTCTCCCACCGGCGGCTTTGGCTACATTTCCTACTTACATAACCCTAATTAAGGGAGTTAGCTGACCTCTGTTAGCAAGGTTACTCACTGTAGCTCGCGGCTAGCCGGGCTCCGGCTGGAGTCGCGGCCTACCCCGGCGACAACTTTACACAACCGGCGAGTTGCGCAAAGTGTGGCGGTAAACGAGTAACCGGGGGCTTCTCGCAAACATGGCCTGGCGTGCGGAGGGCTGACCGGACGGATACCTTAACGCAGTCGATGGGGTACATGAGGCAGTGCTCCATGATCCCGGCCACGGACCCGGCCAGCATGTGTGTGCCGGTGGCCGCTCCCCGGGGCAGCCCTTCGTAGTCCACGTCCGCCTCCGTGTCCGGCGACGGTCGAGGCACCGCCGAGGGGGCGTCCGGCTCCCCCGCCGCTATCCTCGGCGACGGAGCCTCGACAAATCCTCCGGTGCGGTCCATAAGTCTGCTGCGCAACCATCGGATCTCTGCACCGTCTGTAGCTGCTGTGATCCGGCTGTCGACCCGCGGTGTTTCCATAGAAGTCCGTCCGGACAGGAAACCGCCCGCTTCCATTCGGTGGCGGATCGAGCACTGTGGGGGGACGATGGACGTCTCCGATCAACGTCCGGTCGGTGTCGTTTTCCCGGCTAGATGGCGCCCACCGCCGCCGACCGGGTAGAATGTGGCGGGCTGAGCCGGAAAAATGTGCTTATAGATGGGACGGGCATCAGGAAGTTACAGGAAGCACAGCTCGCCGCTGATTGGACGCTGTGACTGTCAATCACTGTGGGGACTTACAACTGGTGAAGTTGAAGGGAAGGCGGGCCGTGGAAAAGTGGGCGGGGTTACTTGGTAAGACTGCGTCATGCGGATGTAAACACATCACTCATTTCTTGGGACCTTAACGAGTTTACAACTTTTATTTTAATTATTTTATCTGTGCGTCCTCAGGGTCACAATCATCCATTGTCAGCGAAGTGTGTCGGTCTTGTGATTTTTATTGGTTTATTTGGCTGACACGATGTACTTTCATAAAAACATTTTAAAAAAAATCGGCAAGCGCACTAGTTTGCCAAAAGGCTATTCTTCATCTGGTGTCAAAGTGCGGAAAGATGATGGAAAAGAAGGGAAAGTTTCATGGATTCTCCCTTGTTTTAACGTCAGTCTCGTCCTCCTTGTCCTCGGGACGGTGCGGGATTAACGCGCCGCTAATTAGTCGATAATCTCCAACACTTCCTTCTCCGAAACCCACTCGAGGGACGTACAAATGCCTCCCTGCACACACCTTTTACGGTATGCGTCCCAGCCGATGTTCCTCTTCCTTCTTTTTATTGCTATTGCAAAATAAAAAAAAAGTTACGGGAATAATTGAACTTGAGGTTTATATTTCCCACAGCACGCGAACGCCTCAGAGTCCGCAGGCGCGACGTGTCCTATGACGCAATGACGTCGCGCTGACCGGAAGCGGCGGATCCCACCGGAGGGGGAGCTTGAGCCGAGCCGCCGGCTCCTCTTCGCCGGCTCGTCGCCATCGTCACAGACCGACTCCCGCGGCCCGAAACCCCGCAGGACGGGACGTCGTCCTCCTTTCCGCGGAAGGGACGGGTGGTCTCGGCACGTTGGATCATGGAGGCGCGTCTGTAGGTGAGGTTAGCATCTGCACTCCAGCTGCTGGCGTTAGCCGGCGTGCTAGCTTAGTGCACCCGTTATAAACCCTCATAATAAATCTTATTTTTCTGAGCGTCCAGCAACTTTGGATATGTTTCTATGAGCGGACCCGGGATAGATCAGTTATCCTGCTGTTAAATACCCGCGGGAAAAGCAGTAATCCAATATAAGTTACAATGTAACAACGTTACTAGCCCTGCGATTTACCAGACTGGTGGGCTCACCTGGCGCCTTCTCGGCGAGTTAATAAGTGATGTATTTATCATGCATGGGGACAAGCTGTGCTGCAGCTCCCTCACTCTGATAAGGAGAACATACAAATGATAAAGCGACAAAATAATAGTGGCCGAATATTAAAAATCTCCATTTCTATGAAAGAACAAAAACCAAAAGAGAAAACAAGAAAGAGCAGGAAAATGTCTTTAAAATGGTTTCAACTTGGGAGTTCCTCTTGGACCCCAGACACCCTGTTGTTTCTCTCCCTCCGTGCAGATTAAAAAGAAAAGAAACCTCGCCAGCTGGAAGGCGACCCCGGTCCGGCCCCCGGCACCATGAGGTGACCACGGTGACGTGGAGTCATGGCCAGGTAGTGAACCCAATCCTGAATGGCGCGGGTGCAGAAAGTGGCCAGTGAGCGTGACACGACCCGTAGCCGCTAAGGAGGGCTGACGTTACGGGTGTCCTCGGGGTTTGCCTTGCTAGCTCCCTCCGGAGGTGCACGTCACGCCGCGGCCAGGCACAAATCTTGCCGTGCTTGCGGCACCGCTGGGAGATTCCAGCATCGACGCAACTTCCTCCAAAAACAGGAAGTGCGTGACTGTGTGCGAGCGCATCGGAGGTGGAAGGCGGCAAACACACATTTCGAAACTGAATCCTGTTCTAGGAGCACAAGTTTTAGCATCCGGGCACGAGAGAGTGTGTCAGACTGACCCTGTGGCTCCTCCTCCAGGATCACCTTCTCCTGCCTGCCGGCCTCCTGGTACTGCGGCGGCTGTCCACTGGGCTGCGCTCCCAGGCAGAGGCTGCTCCTGCTGCTGGTCCTCGTCCTGGCCTCGGCCCTCCTCCTGCTGGGCACCTATCAGAGGCAGCTGTGGGGCCCCCAGAGGCGGCAGGGGGCCCAGTTCAACAAGTGAGTGGACTCGCCGTCCTAATCACCCGCAGTGGATTTCCTGGAAGCTCCCGGTCCGACCTTCACTGGCTCACGTCGCGTCTCCGCCTCTGTCAGGTTCCTCTCCAGCGTGGAGTTCATGGAGGCCACCGACGTTCTCAACCCGGCGCTGAATTATGGGATCGTCGTGGACTGCGGCAGCAGCGGCTCGCGGGTTTTCGTTTACTACTGGCCGCCCCACAACGGCAACCCCCACACCCTGCTGGACATCAGGCAGATGAGGGACCGCGAACGCAAGCCCGTGGTGAAGAAGACCAAACCCGGTGAGAAGGTGCTCCGCCTGCAGCTCCAGACCGGGTCCTTTTTCAAAGAAGGGTTTCAAACTCCAGGCACGACCGAGTTCTCCGCTCCTCAGAGGAGCCTCCCGACCGGAATCTGATTGACCGTCCGACCGTTTCAGGAATCTCCACCCTGGCGAGGACGCCCACGCGGGCCAGCAACTACCTCCAGCCCCTCCTCAGCTTCGCCGCCGCCCACGTCCCGCCGAGCAAACACAAGGAGACCCCGCTCTACATCCTGTGCACCGCGGGCATGAGGCTGCTGCCCGACAGGTAGGCGGGGAGGGGGCGGCCGGGTGCAGTGCTGCAGTTTGGACAGCAGGGGGCGCCGACGCCGCGCGGCTCAGCGGGCGACGCTCATCGGCCGCCATGAAGTCGGCCGGTCGCCGGCGTCTGGAATCGGTAGCATTTAGCACAGCATGTAGCTCAGCTGGGTGGAGGTCGGGCGCGTCCTTCCAGAATGAAGATCTGCAAAGAACATTGAGAACATCAGACGCCTCGCTAGCAACTATCTTATTCTGCCGTAACTTTGAAAAGGATTTTACTTGTTGATCGTTAATGTGCCAACAAAGCTGTCTTAAAGATCGAAGGTGCGTGTTATAAATCCACACCTTAACCCTGTGTGTGTGTGTGCGTGTGTGTGTAGCCAGCAGGCTGCCATCCTGGAGGACCTCATCACCGACGTCCCTCTGGAGTTCGACTTCCTGTTTTCCCATTCACATGCCGAGGTCATCTCTGGCAAACAGGAGGGTGAGGGAACGTTCCAGCTTCACTGCACGCTTTCTCAACGTCCAGGAGTGACGTGAAGCGTTCTGACCGCGGCTGTGTGTGTGTGTGTGTGTGTGTGTGTGTGTGTGTGTGTGTGTGTGTGTGTGTGTGTGTGTGTGCTCGTGGCTTCCTGAAGGAGTGTACGCCTGGATTGGGATTAACTTTGTGTTGGGGCGCTTCGACCACGCAGACGAGAGTGAGTGTGAGGGGGTGAATCTGCTGACGGCGGCGTGGAAACCACGCACCGACAGGAAGTTGTTTGTCCACGCTCCTCAGAGGACGCCACAGTGGAGGTCACCACGAACTCCCAGAGCCAGCAGCCAATCAGCAGGCGGCGGACAGTGGGCATCATGGACATGGGTGGGGCTTCGCTGCAGATCGCCTACGAGGTGCCCAACGCCGTCACCTTCAGCTCGCCGCAGGAGGTAAGAGAACCTGGACAACCGCAGGTTCAACATCTCAGAACACTTCTCATGACTGATGAGGTCAATGACCGCGTCCGAACATGGCCGCTTCCAGGAGGAGGCGGGGAAGAGCGTTCTGGCCGAGTTCAACCTGGGCTGCGACGTGGAGCACACGCAGCACGTGTACCGGGTCTACGTCACCACCTTCCTGGGCTTCGGAGGCAACATGGCCAGGACGCGCTACTACGAGCGGCTGCTCAACGACACGCTGGCCAAAAACAGGTTCGGACGCGTGGCGGAAGCCAGCTCGCTCCTCCTCCTCCAGGCTCGCTCGCGTCTGACGTTCTCCCCGTGCCGGAGCAGGTTCCTGACCACGCGGACGGGCCTCAGCGAGGACAAGCCCTACCCGGACCCCTGCCTGCCACCGGGCCTGTCGGACACGGCGGTCCGGGAAAACCGCACCCTGTACCTGAGGGGCCTGGGGGACTGGCCCCGCTGCCGGGACCACCTCCGGCCCTTCCTGGGCCTCCGCAACGGCACCATGTCCGCGGGCAGCGTCTACCAGGTAGAGCACGCTCCGGGGGAGAGGGGGTCTCCGAGCCGGGGTGGCGGAGCGCCCGGATGACCCTGTGACCCTCCGGCAGGCTCCCATCAACTTCAGCAACAGCGAGTTCTACGGCTTCTCCGAGTTCTACTACTGCATGGAGGACGTGCTGCGGATGGGCGGCCAGTACGACAGCCAGAAGTACGCTCAGGCCGCCACGGTAACCGCTAACGCCGCAGACACGCTCCCGGCAGCGTGGTCATGTCCGGCGCTGACGGCCGCCGCTTGTCCCCGCAGGACTACTGCGCCACCAAGTGGTCGACCCTGAAGCAGCGCCTGGACAACAAGCTGTTCTCCCAGCAGGCCGACGACAGCAGACTCAAGTAGGTTCCTAATCCGTCTTTGTTTCTTCGACTTTTCTAAAGCGGTTACACTTTCAGACTTCCACTGGTCGCTCTGAAAATCACTCCCAAGGTACCAGTGCTTCAAGTCTGCCTGGATGTACGAGGTTCTGCACTCGGGGTTCCGGTTCCCCAAAGACTACCGGAGCCTGAAGACGGCCCAGCAGGTCTACGACAAGGAGGTCCAGTGGACCCTGGGGGCCATCCTGTACAAGACCCGCTTCCTGCCTCTCAGGTGAGCCCCCGTGGGCAGGACCGTCGGGCGTTAGGGGTTTCCGGACGTCTTTCAGGGAAACCGGTGCCGCGGCCGGTCAGTCCTGGCAGAGCAGTGAAACATACGGCGTCCTGTCGTCCCCAGGGACCTGCAGCAGGAGGCGCTGCGGCAGAACCACCCCAGCTGGCTGCGCTCCTCCTTCGTCTACAACCACCACCTGTTCTCCCTCTGCATCCTGGTGGTGCTGCTCGCAATCCTGCTCTACATCCTGCGCCTGCGGAGGATCCACCAGCGGGAGCAGCGGCAGGCCGAGGCCCTGAACCTCCTCTGGGTTGAGGAGGGGGAGGCCCTCCTGCCCTGACCCGGGGTGGGCATCCGGACTCCCCCTGCCTCCTAACGGTCTCCTCCTGGGTGGACTGCACCGCAGGGAATGTGAACGTGGCGTGTTTGCGGCCGGCCGGCCGGCCCACCTCCACCCCAATGCCACTCAGGAACAAACCGATCATCTCTGCAGAACTGGACTGAACCACTGTTGTGTGTCGGACAGGCGTGTCTCTTGGCGTGGTTTGTCCCACCGTGCCTGCTGATTCACCCGGCTGTGTGTGTGTGTGTTTACGTCACTTCCTGTATGAGAGGCATTCAGGTGATTTTCAAACGTGCAACATGACACCCCCCGGCGGGATCCGTACACAGCTGTTCAAACCCCTCTAAGGGTCGGGTTGCCCTTGGATTCCATCCCACAATGCCATGGAGACAGATGGACTCCATGAAGTTACCAGAGATCTCTCCTCAGGACGCTCTATGTATTCGACGGGATAGGATCCCCTCCCCTCCGTCCCGGTCCGTCCTCCTGAGATACTTGAATGATGACCGTCGTTTACCCGAGAAAGACCAGAGCGCACGCCTGGAAGCTCCGTGTGAGCAGATGCTAACCTGAAGGCTATTCAGGAGATACCAGCGGGTTGAAATACCCAGATTTTACCTGCCAGGCAAAGTGTTTACATCTGGGCGAGTGACCGTGAAGACGCCCGCGGGTGTCCAAGTCGCGCCTGCTGAAGCTTCATGAGGGGCCGGACGACACGTCTCAGGTGCTCGTCTGTAAACTAACTGCATCCATTCCAGCGACGGGACGGATGCAAACCATCGGCGTCGGATCTGGGCTGCTTTTAAAGGAAAGACTGTTATGTAACCCGCTCCTTGGCGCCGGCGTGTGCGTCCAACCATAAATTGAAAGGAGGCAGTGTGCGTTGTCTAAGGTTAAAAAAATGCGAGTCCTCTGTCTTGTCTCTCACTCCAGTCTGACGTGATCGGCGCTGACGTTTTTTTCCGTCAAGCTGTCGCTGCACGTCTCCTCGTCCGCCCGCCGTTCCCCGACGCTCGCCGACAGCGGCGTCTCCTCTGTGAACCCAACCCCGCGCGGTGGCGGGAGAACGGGACCAGTCTCGTAACCTTTGACCTCAGTGTGATTCCAGACCAATAAAGGGACTTATTTTTCAATCAAGAGCAGATTCTTGTCCTTTGTGTTCCTTCCTCAATGCCAGAGCGGTTGGAGGTACTTCAGCCCTCAGCTCTGTCTGACAGGCAGCCTGAAACCACCTCATAAACCCACAATGCACTTATCCAGGAATTGGACCACTTCACGTGGTTCATTTGAACCCAACAGTAGGGTGTAGGTCTATATATGTAAATAAAATACACGGTGGAAACACTTATTAAAATATAACGTGGTCAAGATTAATAAAAGGTCATCGAACCCGGCTCGGGTGGAGCCTTACTGAGGTGAGATTTTACGTTTATTCGCATTTTACTTTCCAATTCAAAATCAAATCAAGTTAGCAAACAATAAAAGATTTTAAGGAATCTTTCCAACGCATATCTTATTTGTACTTGTCGTTTTAACTTCACTTTTTAATTGGTGTTCTGATGGCTAGCCCCGCTGTTAGCAGGCTGCTAACACATCCGGGTGCTTTCCGAGGAAGCTAACCGCTGACTCACCGCGCCGCCGTTAGCCATTAGCATGCGGGTCTCTCAGCTCCACGGCCTCCGTGGGTCGTCACTGTCCACGGAGAGGATGCTTGTCTGTGGCTGCAGGTTTGCTGATCAAAAACTAATGATATAAAATATGTTATCAAAGTGGAAAAAAAAAAGTTCAAACTGCTGAAAGTTAGTAACTCGCTGCCGGTGCGTTCTGGGGTCACATTCGTAGTGTGGGAGAGGCAGCTACTTACCGAATAGGCTTTGTACCCCAATCATCTAATTCATTAATCACGAAATTTAAACGTTGATGGAATTAAACTAGCTACAAATATAACAAACTGGACACAAATGGATACATTAAAAGTAGAAAATATACTATTTAAAGCACTTTAAACGTATGGCTTCACAGCAACACCGAAACCTCCACAATGTCAGTGAATGCATCTATGCGGCCTCTAAGCCAATCAGCGTCCTGACAGTGGTTGTCCTTGAAAAAGGCCCACTGTGATTGGCGGAGAGCAGAGAAGGGGTTTGTTGTCTCCCGGTTAGAACGTTCCGTTAGCATAGCTAGCATAAACGGAGTTGTTTTGGTTCAGTGGACTGACTTTTCACTGCGATGTGTGTGTGTACATTTAAACCCCTATTTAGATGAGGGATTTAATCTTCAACTGCATTTTAAAACATTTTGATTACTTTCTATGTGATTGAACATAATTTTTGTCCAAAGTAATGCTGAAAATTTGCAAGCGATACTAATAGTGACCCTTGACCCTTCTCCACACCTGTGTTTTCTTGCGGATGCTGCAGGCAAACACACACACACACCACCACCATGGTCCGTCTCTTCACTCTGCTGCAGCTCAAACACGTGCGCCTCCTCTGCTGAAACAAAGTTTAACGAACCCCACATGTTTTCATTCCAAATAATAATGAAAAGAAAATGTCCATAAAACTTTACAACCCAAAGTTTAAGTGAATTTTGATTACCAGTGTGGTTGAAGTGGCCTTCTAAATTTTTGTTTTTCTGGCTGGGGCTCTTTGTATCGGCTTCCCTCTGCCAGACAGCACTGAGGGCAAAGCTGCGCCCAGAGCGGAGGGCGGGGACTGACTGGCAGAGGGTATTGTTTACACAAAGGCGGTTTGACTTGGATCTCGTGGTGGGAGTCGCTGCCAATGTGCACGCTGGTCACCAGCAGAGTGCACCGAGCGGCGGCGGCGGCTCTGACTGTGGCCCGCTGGTGGCGCTGTGCGGCATCGGGGGCCAAAGGTCCCACGGTGCAATCCTTTTCTCCACAGCGGGCCCATCGGGTTGCGGCAGTTTGCCGGGTCGAAACCCCGCGGCCGCCAGGAACACAGCGGTTTTTAGTTTGCTTTTTGGCTGCGAGCGAAGCGGAAACCTGGATACGAGGCATAAATTTACCGCTTCAAAAAGGCCAATAACAATAATGAAATTTTATTTGTGGGCACCCCGCTCAAGCCAAGGTCACCTTAGAAAAAGTTAAAAAAGATTTGCAGCAGTGGGCGGGTTTGAATAGATGGGTTCCGACTTTTGACTGAGGGGCAGCGAGTTCCTGAGCTACCAAACGTTCTGCATCCAATAATATCAGACCCTGGACAGCATCTGCGAAGAAACCCCCCGCTGGGCAGGTCCTGAAAGACCGACACGAGGAAATACAAACTTTTTTTCTTTATTTTAAAAATATACTTTAATAATACAACAGCTGCATATAAATATTAAAATATACATTATACAGGTTTACAGTACACTCACACAAAACCAGAAACAAAAAATATTAGGCTTCTATTTGTACGGCACTTCTTGTATTTTTTTTTTTTTTGTATCCATTTTTTCTTTTTTTGAACTTTCTCGTTGTGTTTTGTCGTTTTTCCACTAGAGTAACTAAGGTTTGCTTACAGACGCAGGAGTTGTACATAAATATGCGATAATGTGTTAACAGGTCCAAAGTATTAACGTAGTACTGTGGTTATTGAGTAGGGGCGAAGGTGGGAGGGGTCGCTGTACATTATATGATACGGGCTCGTGGAATGTCTGATAGTCTCTGTTTGGTTTTCCCTCCGGCGAGCGGTCGTTCCGCACGTCTTCCGATCGGGAGATTCGTCACAACCTCGCCTGCGTCTCCCCCCCCCCCCACCGGGCGCCTTCCCTCTCCCGCCGCTCGGCCCCCATCGGCGGGAAGGACCCGGGTTTTGGTTTAAGCCACAAGGGGCCCCCTTGGCGCTTTTTTCCCGAAGGGCGGAAGAACCCGGTCGACCTTTTACCGTCGCTTGGCGAAGGA
>CAAKHD010007715.1:8608-38457 GCA_901007705.1 Fistularia tabacaria
GGTGTCAGAGGGGCGGGACCAAACCCATCCCCGAGTCAAGGCGACACAGCAGAGAGAGCCCCCCCCCCCCCGCATCGGAGGGAAGTGCAGCAAACCGACTCGGCAAGGCTTGACGTTGTTTCACAGGTGTTAGCACACAGACGCACACAGATCGCGATCTGTTCGCCTACCTTGAATTCCTGCAGCTGCTGCTTGATGACCTCCACCTCGGTGCCCACGACGCCCTGTGCGTTCAGCCCCTCCTCCGCTCTTCCCAGCAGAGCCTGCAGCGCGGCTACCTGCCCGTAAAAGTCGCGCACTCTCTCGGCGGCGTCTTCGATCTGGCCCAGCCTGGTCTGCCCACGCTCGCTCAGCTGTGGGCGGGGCAGAACGGGGCGGCGTTGTTACTTTTCAGCCAAGTAACGTTAGCATTTAACCCCGAACGCTATTAAAATGGCCCGATAGGTGTCTAAAATGTAAAGTTGGCAACCCCCCTCCTCGCTCACCTTGCCGGCCTGTCGGCTCAGAGCCTCCGTCTCCCTCCTGAGAGCCAGCAGGTCGGGGGAGGAGCCTTCCCGGCGCAGCATGGCGGTGCACTCGGACGCGCGCTCGTCCAGCTCCGTCCGGAGGCCGGCCAGACGGGAGAGGAAGCCCTTGAGCGCGTCGGCCTGGGACGCCAGGGAGTCGGCGTCACGCCCGACGGGGCTGAGGGAGTCCAGCTCGTCGTCGAGGTCGGCAAGGCGCGAGAAGATGTCCCGGACGTGGGACTGCACCTCGCCGACGCCCTGCAGCCGAGACTCCAGGGTGGAGCAGCAGTGCTCCAGCTGAAAGAGAGTGAGGTCAGTTCGAGAGATTTAACAGAAACGTCTCACGTGTGCGCGGCGGGGAAAGATGGAAGGAAGAGGATGGGGGATTTTCAGGAATCACACCTTTAGATAGATAGATGTTTCTCTAAACATTTTCCACGACTGTCAGGAAAGTCCCTCCAGCACACATTTGCCGCTTAAACCTCGGAACGCTGATCCTCTCCCACTCTGAGTGGGTACACCCCCGTAACAGGAGGGGGCGCAAACTATTGTTCATTGGGGACCCCGTTACTGGTCGCCCAGGCAACAGCTACACTTGGGGTCAGAGGTATGATATACACCGTTGCGCCGCTCCTGCCACAGACCCCCCCCCCACGCACAGATAAAATAGAGGCCTGAAAAAATAACGGATTCGACACAAAAGAAAGTAAAAATAGATGTGTGTAGGTGAGAGAGAGAGAGAGACGGAAGTGTTATCTAAGAACGGGCGGACTTGACGAGATCTGTTCCCTGCATCCTCATCTCTCACAAAAAACACACACACACACACACACACACACACGCGGACGCACACGCACACGGTACCAGCACTGGCTTAATTACACGCCTCCCGCACCGGGCTGCAGCCTAAAATGGAAAATGTGGAAACGCGGCTGCGGACACTGGGCCCCATCCTCCCGCCTGGGGGGGTGGGGGGTGGGGGGTTACATTTCAAACGGTGATACAGTGGCGAGCGTGCGCGGCGGCCGTATAGGACGGTTGTCATGACAAGAACACGTAAACTCTGTGAGGAGCACGGGGCAGCTCCGCTCTCCGTCAGCTTCTGCGTGTGCTCGGCCGTTGGTCCGCGGCGGGTGAATTCACACATGGTTGTCCAGGAAGGCTCGACTTTAACGGGTCCCAAATTCCCGTCTGGAAAAGGAAAACACGGCGTGGAGCAGCTTGGAAGCAGCTTGGGAGCAGCTTGGGAGCAGCTTGGGAGCAGCTTGGGAGCAGCTTGGGAGCAGCTTGGGAGCAGCTTGGGAGCAGCTTGGGAGCAGCTTAGCCCCACGGGACTCTTCAAAACCCCGTCTTAACAGAGAGATTATTGTCAGGTGGGTTTTTATGACGAGGGTCGTCTATGTCTCTTGGACATCCCACAACATTATTTCAAGGATTTTGATGGCTGTCCAGATGTTCGGGCTGCAGGCCTGGGCTTGGATGCGCATGGAGTTATCAGTGATACACGACTGAGAAATATCATGTGGTCCTGGCGGGCTACTTCTTTAATTCACCAGATCTAAATTCAGTTTCCCAGAGAAACTGTCATTCATTGTGTTATACATTATCTCTTGAATTACTTATCCCGCATTCAGGGTTGCGGCTGGAGCCGCTTCCAGCTGTCATTGGGTGAGAGACGGCAATCACCCTGAGCCGGATGACAGGCCCACATATCGAGACATACATCACTTCCCTCTCTCATCCACACGTCATAATAGACGCACAACTATTCACCCTCGCATTTACATGCCAAACAGAGACACTCATGGAGGACATGTTCCTCCTAGATCTGGCAGGCGGTATTGTTTACTTAATTCAAACATTCATGCGACACGAGTCGGACGTTCCGCTGCCGAGAATCCGTCTCACTGGACTTCTTGGAATTTTAACCGATCGGAGAAGCTCCGCCCGCCGCATTTACCCGTGACCGGACGGGAATGTCCGATGACCCGGCGCCTCACCTTGTCGGTGACGTCCTCGTAGTCTCGCTCCGTGTCGCCGGCCTGCCCCTGGAGCCTCTGCGCCCCCTCTGCGCCGTCGCCCGGCTTACAGGGGGCGTCCTGCACCAGCCCCTGGGCGAGGTCGCGCAGGTAGACCACCTGAGGCTGCAGAGACCTCAGGCTCTCCTGCTGGCTCCGCAGCCGCTCCAAGCTTTTAGCGCTGCAGGCCTTCAAGGAAGAGAACACGGGATTCCCCAACTTCAGCGACAACATGGGCTTTTCAGTGACGTTTGATACGTTCAATGTTGAAAAGCAGCAACAACTCCAACAATGTCTCCGAGTACCTGAGGTCCTAAGGCCTCCTGGACTTCAATCTGGTGTTTCGCAGCCTCCAGCTTCCTCTCCACCGCCTGCCTGCCTTCTTGGAACTCCTTCAGACGCCCTGCCAGCTCCTCCAGTTGGGACGCCCGGTCGTGGATCCGCTCGCCCAGCCCGTCCACCCGCCGGTTCAGCTGGGCCTTCTCGTCGCGAACCTACGGACGAGGAGGTTTGCCGGCAAGCAAACAACGTCACTTGGAGTTTCATTGGAAGCCATCTGAATCGGTCATTTTGAAACATCGAACCGCTGAATTGTGACCGAACACCAGAAGATGGGGCGTACCTCCTCCTCGCCGACGCAGCATTGCTCCAGCAGCTGGTCGGCCGCCGTGTTGAAGAGCTCCAGGAGGGGTTGCCGCCTCTCCACGTCCAGCGACAGCCCTCTGGCTCTCTGCAGGGCGTCATCCAGCGCCGACGGATCTAGCGACGGCCGGATCTTCTCCTCCTTCGCCTCGCACTCCGCCATCCAAGGCGTGAGCTCGGACTTGTGCTGCTGGTAGGTCTCGGCTTTGGCCAGCGTGGCTTTCAGCTTGCCCTCGCTGTCCGAGACCCTTTGGTTCAGCGACTCCCAGTCCTGCCGCAGATGGACCAGGCGGGACTGCAGCGCCGAGCGCTCGTCGCCTCCCGCGGGCAGTGCGGCGAGCAGAGACGCCCCCTCGGCTTGGATCAGCTCGTAAGAGCCCCGCTGGCTGGCGACCCCCCTCTGGAGCTCCTCGGTCTTGGCCAGCAGGGAGCGGATATCCTCCGGGCGACAGGGCAGGGAGTCTGTCGATGTTTCCCTGGGGTCGGCCCGTCGGTCGAGCCAGGAGCGCAGCTCCTCGAACATCTGCTGGAACTGCTGGGTGGAGGAGAGGGCGGCCTGGAGCTGAGACAGACCGTCAGCTGGAGGAGAGCAAAGGAGATCACAACGCATTACAAATGCGGACACTGATTTTGCCGGGTTTAAAATCCATTCATTCATATCGCGACTGCTTATCCTGCAGGGTTGCAGGGGTGCTGGATCCTGTCCCAGCGGTCACTGGGCAAGACGTCATATCGGGACTTACAACCATTCACCCTCTCATTCACAGGTCATATAGAGACGTACAGCCGTTCACTCTCATTCACACATCATATAGAGTTCACTCGCTCATTTAAATATCATATAGAGACATGCAAGCATTCGCCCTCTCAGTCACACTGGGGCAGTTTATGGTCTCCAATGAACCTCCTGCATGTATTTGGACTGTAGGAGGACACTGGAGGCCCGTAGGAAAACCCCCACAAAAATAAGGTGAGCGTATGGAACCAGGGTGGAACTCCACCTTCTTGGAGTGGCAAAGGTGCGACCACTGCGCCACCGTGCTCCAACTGGGAATGGTGTTCGGATAATAAATATATAGTTGGACAAAAATGTGCCCAACCCGCACATACCTGCACGCTCCTCTAAATTCTTCAGCGGCCCGCTGACGCTCTCCAGCCGCTTGCTCAGCTCCTCCTTCAGGTAGGGCTCGGCCACGATGGCGCTCAGCTCCTGGCAGAGCCTCTCGGCCTCGGCCAGCTCCGTCTGCCGCCTCTCCAGCTCGGAGCGGATCTCCCCGGTTTCCTGGAGGCGACGCTTCAGCGCCTCGGGCCGGGCGCTCAGCGAGGCCTGCGCGTCCAGCCGCTCACTCAGAGCAGAGACACTGGAGGAGAGCTCTCGCAGCAGAGCCTGGTAACGGAGAGGAGGACGGCTTCGGTCACTCGACTATAATGCTGACGGATTAACCGTTAAACCATGAACCCACCCGCGCCCACCTGGTAGCGTTCACTTGTTCCCTGAGCCTGGCCGATGTTGTTGGACCGCTGGGTCAGTCTGTCCGTGAGGTCCCCCCACTGCTGGGAGATGGAGGCCAGGTCCGCCTTCACCTCCGCCAGGTCCTTCTGATCCTGGGCCGAGTCACCGGTCTGGCGGAATATACCCTCTGCCGACTGGGTCAGCTGGTCAAACTGTGGCCGTCGCGTCTCGAACTCGCGCAGCATAAACTACGGAGAAAAGAGAGAGACGACGTGTTCACCGGACACATCAGAAAATGTGTCGAGAATGTGCCGACAGGAGGTCGAAAGATGTGATTCGACGTTAAAAATAGCGGCCTTTTTGCTCATCGGCAGATGCCGCACCTGCACTTGCTGTTTCTGCGTGTTGAGCATATTGGGGTCGATGCTCAGGGGTCCCAGCACGCTCATCATCAGTTCCTTCTCCCGCAGCCACGGGCCCAGCTGACCGGCTGCCGAGGCAAAGCTGCCCAGCCGATCGGCGCAGGTCTCCAGCTCGGTCTGCCTCTGGGCCGCCGTCTGATTAGCTGTCTGCCAGCGGGCGTCTGCAGAAATGAAGGGGAAGAGTGAGGGACATCCCGTCGGGCACTCATGTCCCTTCATCGACGCATGATAGTGAGCTCGTATCTTCTCTCGAGTCCCCGGGCCCGCTCATTTGGCAGGTTCCCCCGGGGGGCGTGTCTGGATCTACCGCAGCGCTCTTACCAGGCGCCCACAATTGAGTTCTCTTATGAATATTAAAGCCGTTATTGTATCGTCAGCTTTCAGCATGCAACTATTAGCGCTGTCATTATTAGCATGAGATCACTTGCGCCTCTCCCATCCAACCCTCATACCCCCTCTGTCCCTATTTCACTCTTGCTTCCTATCGTTCTGTTGTTTTGTCTCTTTTACTCTCTTCCAGCCGGTCGAGGCAGAAGGCCGCCCGCACTGCGCTGTCCATAGCTTCTGCGCCGGTAATAGGCAGCGGTTCCCTCGCTCACGGAGGAAGGTTGGGTTTCCGTCAATCATTTTAAGGAGAGTGAGCCATTGGGCGCCATGTAACTAAACTCTGACTTGACTTAACAGGACGAAAGCTACATAAAGTGTGTGTAGGGGTGATTTTTACTCCTATGAATAACCCTGCCTAAAATCCAGCTGAAATCAGTGAGTACTATGGGATGCACACAGCAAAGCAATACTGATGAAACGGTGATATAATTTTCTGTCTCTTGCACTCCGCCTACATGTCCTGTCTCTGTTTCCTTTTCTGAGTCATGCTTGCTGAGTGTGCGTGTGTGTGTGTGTGTGTGTGTGTGTGTGTGTGTGTGTGTGCGTGTGTGTGTTTATGCGTGCGCGTTCAGGCGTGATGTCCGCGAAGCTCTGCAGAGGCCTTGTGAAATATGGAAAAATAAAAGACTTCGCTCTTGGATTTCGACTATCTGTCGTGGTTACCTAACACCAGGGCCTGGTAAAAATATCAAGAACAAGAGAGAACAAATCGTCTTGACAGGAAACACCTCCCACTCGCTCCCTGGGTAAATTCATTTTCTGACCAATCTCGACCGTATCTTTCCAGTGTGAACAAAAAATTACGGAAAAGCAAAACGGTCAAAACGTTTTATCTGACATAAGATGCAAGTGGTTGAAGAAACTAAAGCCCCTCATCCCTTCGATTGGCAGCGGCCAATCGATGTACTCGCCCCACTGACGCAAAGGTTTCACATTTTTCCCAAGGAGCGCTTCCCCTCGCTTGAAGACGAAAGCCTTACTCATTGGAACAGGCCGATATCTACGAAACACGATATCTCGACATGATTACGCGTACCGATCTCCTGCAGCTGCTGCCTCCAGGCGTCCGCCTCGGGAGAATCCGGGTTGTCGGCGATGAGCTTCCTCAAAGCGCCCTTCAGCTCCTCCACTTCGCCGGAGTGCTCGGCAAGCTCGGACAGCAGAGCCTGAAATTCAGCAGGAAGGAGGGGGAGGGAGGGAAGAGCGACACACAACCCTTTATTACCTGAAAGCCGACGCTTTGACACGCACACATTGTCTATAAAATAACACTTATTAAATGAGATTAGGCTTGGCTGTCAGGAGGGAATGTGCTTCTCCCAGAAGCACTTCAAGGCTGATGGAACGCTTTTGTGAGTAAACACTCGTGTTTTTCTCTTTTTAATAAAAGAAAAACAAAGGAAACACACCCGAGGGTTTTACAAGCGCTGCGATGTCCCGTTCCTCACCTTGTTCTCCTGGGCCTGGGCGCGTACAGCCTCGGGTTTGGACGGGGAGGCGGTCTGTCCTTGTTTGAGGCTGCGCTCCCGCTCCGTCAGCCAACTTTTCAGCTCCTCCGCTCCCTGCCGGGCTTTCTGCCTCAGCTCCAACGAGGCCCGCTGACGGGCGAGCCGCTCCTTCACCTCCGCACCCAGGGCCTCGTATCGGCCGTTCACGTCGGACACGGCTACCTGAAGCTCGGTCAGATCTGAGAGGGCGAGATCATCAACACAATCATGGTTAGATCATTTGGAAAGTAGGAATGATATTGATGATATCCAATGACATCATGGGTCAACTGTGCATCTGCTGAGGACACAAATCCTTGCATATTATTCCCTAAATGTATTCATTCATTCATTCATTCATTATCTACTCCCCTCATCCTGCTGTCGGGGTCACAGTGGGGCCGGAGCCTATCCCGGCTGCTATTGGGCAAGAGCCGGGTTTCACCCTGGACCCGTCCGTCAAAGGGGTCACTTGTAGAGATACGCAAACCTTTTAATCACGCAAATTTCCAGTCAACCTCCTGCATGTTTCTGGACTGTGCGAGGAAGCTAATGAACCCGGAGGAAACCCACTCGGACACGGAGAGCTTCGGGGAGTCCACACTGAAAGGACCCCTGTCGGCATTGGAACCGGGAACCTTCTTGCTGTGAGGCGGAAGTACTAATTACTGTGATAAAGTGCTAAAAGATATTTTGAAATTTAAAAATATCTATAAAAAAGGTATTTTTGTTATTAACTTCAACCGATTTCATATCTATGAAGGTCAGCCAAAGTGGTGAACCGTGTCATCCATATGAATCGGGAAGTAGTAACGATAGGATTTGAAAATAAAAAGAAATGCATTAACACCAACCAAGGTTTTGCACGAAGGTGACGGTAAAGACGACACATTTTGAAGCCGCTGTAAAACAGGATGTGCGGAGCTCACCTTTACAGGTGTGAATGCCATTGACACTGCCGGGACCTGCTGAGCCGTTGATCTGGGGAGCACCTGGGAGGGAGACACACACCCGACTGTGACGGCAGCGCCGCAACACGCTCACGCTCGTACAAAAACAAGCACACAAACAGGCTGTGAGCAAACGGGCTCGGAAATCCCGGCCACTTCGAATCCCGGGGACAAAAATCGAGAAAATCAAGTGTGCACAAAACGCTTTAAACTGACAGCGACTCACACAGGTGTGAAGACAAAGGCCCGAAGCCCTGGTCATAACAAACAGCAGCGGCAGAAACAGGCATCGCTCAGACTGGCCTTGACAAAACTGGCCATAGGGTAGATCAACCTCGATTCGTTCAGCAACTTTCTGGGTTCCAAAAGCCAATCATGAAGGCGATAACCCTCAACAAGTATTATTGTGAGCTTGATGAAACTCTGTATTGAGTTTGCAAACTTGGATCCTGCCAATTGCTTCCATACAGTTTTGCAGATCCACGCTGGCTCTTTCAGTAACCGCTAAAAAAAAGGCACAGCTTTAAAATCGGGATTATTCGTCCTTTCTCTCAGATTCGGTAAACGTTTCCGCTGCAGCTGGAAATCTCAATCGCGGCTCTGCTCTTTCCTCACAGGGGCCTTACCCGCTTTGGTCTGTGGCGTGGTGACATCGATGACGAGGGACTCCAGCTCTGAGCCGGTCTTGTTCAGCTCCTGGACCCTGGCTGCCTGCGACTCCCAGTCATTCAATAACTCCTAAAGAAGATCAAGAGCTTGACTGAGCCGTCGTTCTCGAAAACGTCGTCGACCCGAAAGCAGCGGATACAGGGTTGACTAGCACGTTTGAGCATTAATAAAAACACACCTTGAGCTGCTGGACTCTCCTCTGCAGGCCCTCTGTGTTCAGGTTGACCTCTTTAGAGGGGAGCTGCTCCTGCGCTGTCTGCAGCCAGCGGAGGAGGGAGCCCGAGAGGCCGCGGAACTGGAGCAGCTGGTGCTCACAGGCCTGGATGGCGGCAAACCTGCGCGAGAAAAAAAAAAAAAAAAAAAAACCAACAAAAAAATGAGTGAGCAGAGTGGAAAAGAGGACGCCGCGGCGATGGAGGGAGGCTATGAAGAGGTTAATGACGGAAAGGATGGATGACATTTGGATGCAGCGAGAGGGAGAAAAATATGAACTCCCTGGCTATGTTTTCACATTGTCTCTCTGAAAAGAGATGGAAAAAAAAAAAAAAAAGAAGAAAAACAGAGATTCTGACAGGGAGCATCGGAGGCCGAGACAGGCCTCGGGACAGAATCGGCTCCGCAGTGACCTCCTCCTCCTCCTCGTGCTGGATCGGTCTTGAAGCACCGCATGGCTGGAAAAGTGCTGAGCGCCGTAGACAGAACTGCTTTGAGAACCCGCCTGCTGACGGCCTGCACCATTATTGCGCTGTTATTTTTCCCTTCCTCCCCCAGGATTCATGGATGAGGGGACGATCTAAGAGGACCATTTACAGGGCGGACAATGACAGGCTTATGTCGACCTCCCTCCCCCCCCCGCTGGGACCGCTCATCGGCTCATTGTTGACATACAGTACATTTGTGCATCGTATTGTTCTCGGTAACGCGTGGCTAAATAAAAATGCATTCCGCAAAATAAAGCCATACCGTATATCCGGAGTTGCACGAGTGCTCTCATCCACAAAGTGACTCGTGACCCTTTACAGATTTGTGATGATGTAATCAATAAAACACCTCGTGCTCTTAATATCTGATCAGGCATTAAACCAGGTAATAGTTTTTGATTTTATGGCTCATTTAAACTCGAGTTTAATCCATTAAACCAAGGCCGGACAGATGGTGCTTGAATTCCCGGCCCCCTGCTGACACATCTCAAGTTGGGCTGCTGATTGACGCCACGTCAGACAGTGTAGGCATAGCAACTGGTGCTCGACCGCGGCAACAGATTTAGAAACACATTTTAGAAATGCCAGGAGCAGAGTCTGCTCTGGAGAGTCAATCAAAAGTATTCTGAAGGACCTTTTCAAATCTAATCACGTCTTCGTCTTAATGCACTAATTATGGCTCCGTCAGTCTCTGGGGGTCAAACCCACCAACATTAGCGATTTGTCAACGTTCAGAAAAGCAAATGCAGGTGAAAAAATGTAAAATGCCACCCATGAGCACAGAGGAGCATTTAAAAGTGCTCTGGTTTTCCATATGAAACGGACCTGCGCCTAAATTTAAAACACTCTTTCTCAGCCCTTCATGTGAGATTTCACAACGGAAGCTCCGATTAGTGAGAAGCACCTCGGACCTATATTTATCTTTGGATTTGGCGGCCTCTTGTGTTCTGATGCACAACTGAGCGCGTAAGGGATTAAAAGCCTGGTTGAGAAACAAAAGAAAATACCACGGCGGTGTAATCTCAAGTTTACAAACACCCACTGATGTTGGACGTGTTTATCTCGAAGTCGGCTTACTTTTCGTTGACATTGGCCTCCAGCTGGTGGAAGTCATCAGACACCGCTTTAACATTGTCCAGTAAGCTCTGAGTGTTTCCTAGGGCTTTTGATGTGCTGAGATCATTGCCGAGGTTGCAGAATGACTTCAGCTGAGGAGCTTCCTGCTCCAGGTCCGATTTGACCTCCTGGGAAAAGAAGCGGCCGGCAACAGGGTCAGAGAGGCTGACGACATCGGTGAGATAAACCCAAGTTAGTATGAGAGAACATACTGGCATTGATGTTGTGTCTTATGGGCTAGTTTAACCACTTTGAGACGGTCAAATTCACCGACACTTTTAGAGAATATTTGAATATTGATTTGATTATCTGGAAAGCAAACCACAAAACCCCTACTCTCAGATTTAGCAAATGAACGAAATCTACACCGAGCCCCGATGTCGACCAACCCGGTCTCTATAAATCTGACACTGCTGACCTCGATGGTCTGCCTGAAGTCCTCCACGCTGCGCTCCGGCTGCCCCCCTGGCCTCGGCGCCTTCAGTCGGCTCTGGGTGAACACCTGCAGGTCCGTCCCCAGGCGCTCGTAGCTCTCCAGTCTCGGCAACAAGCCTTTGAGCTCCGCCTCTCTTTCTGCCTGGCTGCTCTGTGCCGCCGTGTACCTCTGAGTCAGTTCGTCCAGCGCGCCCTGGAGGCCTGAGGTTGTGGAGGCATCGGAGCTTTGAAGGAGTTTGGAAATAGAGTCCCGCGTCGCCTCCACGCTGCCCTGCCTGGAGAGCAGTTCCTGGCGAAGTTTCTGGGGGCCGCCAAGCGATACATCGGTAATATGAATAGAGCTTGGGAAAAAAACGAAAAAGAAATGCTCAAGTCGTTGGTCTGTTCACCCACCTGGTTCTGGGTCAGGGCATCTTGAACTGCCTGTGAGGTGGGCTCAGTCGGTCCTGGGTTCAGGACCAACTTGTCCAGCCAGTTCAGCAGGCCCTTCAAGCCTTCCTGGACACTGACCGACTGGGCGACGGTTGTCTGGAGCTGCTCGGCCCGCTCAGACACCGACGCAGAGAGGGAGCCGAACCTCTTCTCCAAACCATCTGGAGGGGAAGGTTGCCGTTCTCATTATGCGGCATTCAGAAATAGACTCTCTGACAGCTGTTAAAAGTGGACACGGCGCGTTTTTACCGGCAGCACACAGGATGTCCACAGCTTTCAAGGAGGGCGATTCATCTGCGCTGACCAGATCTCTGCCTGCTCTTTTCACCTTCTCCAGCTGCACGGAGCGCTCGGCCAGCTCATCTTGCAGCAGCTAAGAGCAGAGGACAGAGTCAGAAATGAAATGGCCGCTGCGGCCGACTTCGATTCCAACGATGCAGAAGTTGGTGGTCTACCTGTACTTGGCGCAGGGTGTTTTGCAGGTTCTGGGGATCTGTCTCTCCACTGGGCTTGGCTATGTTTTGGTTCTGTTCCTGAGTGCTCAGCCAAGAGTGTAGAGACACAACCTCATCCTGGTAGTGCTGGTATCGGTCCACCAGACCGGACAGACGGTTGCCCAAATCCGAAGACTGAAATAACAGAGTGCCGAATTAAGTGTGCTTTCCCGTAAGGACTTCGTCAAATGCTAATGATGGCAGGCCCAAGATGTAATGTCCCAACCACTGACCTTGGAGTGCAGGGCTGTGTATCTGTGATTGGCGTCCTGCAGCTTGTCAGCGACAATATGTTTGGTGGCTTCCAGAGCAGTGTCTGAGCCAGCACCTTGTTCCAGAGCCCCTTGGACGGAGTCTAGAACCTTCTGACCGGAAATGGACACAAACCGCAGGTCTGCTTTGTGGCAAATGACGTCGTCGGCAAGCTGGAAATAACACGGATCCCCGGAAGGTCAGTTTGGGACACAACCGGGGAAAATAAACATGTGACTGCAGTTTTCATGAAGACCTCTCTTGTCTTGGGTGTTACTGGGCGGTTGAGTGTTTTTCCATCAGGTCACAAAAGTCCGATACAAAACAACAGAGCTGTGTCATAACAATGCATCCAAACAGCCTCTAAGGATTCGATTTGAGTGGCTAGTTAATACGGAGAGGTGGGAACACAACTGGGAACAATCGCAGTCTTCTGCAACTGATTCAAATTGAAAGAGTTGCTCGTAGATGTGGTGAGCGGTCCGTTCAATTGATAGTGCTGCTGCTCCACCTACGGGCAGCTGTCTGGACCTGCAGGTTTATAAAGAGCTGGAAATCTACTGTAAAAGGGGAGGAAAAGCGGTGTCAGGGCTCCCTGTCCGCAAAGTGTCCTTTCTCTTGCAGAGCAGCTGAGGCTGGTTCACCGGGGAACCTTAGGGGAAAGCTTAGCGCTTCTGTTAGGAAAGAACCTGCAGTTGTGATGCAGTCATTAAAATGTAAAACACCTTGAAGAGGCTCCGCTTCAATTTTTTTCTTTTTTTCGTGATCAGGTTGACGAGTCCTTACTTACGACTCCTTGTCGTCCAGTCATATAACTGCTGAATTAAAAGTGATTGAGTACAAAGCTCTCTTGTCCCAAGCACTCTCAGCAGATGGACCGAGCGGCGGCGAACTCTGAGAACGATGCCGCCGCCTACTTCGGCGTTACTTCTCCAGGACTTTTTGTGCCGACTCAACATTGGGAACGGCTGAAAAAGACGCTGGCGCTCTGTGCTGCGTGCGTGGCAGCAATCTGTCGAGAATCTATATCACCGAGTGCAAGGGGGGGGATTTGGTACAAGTCTGACTGGCTTATTGGATTTGCTATAAGTGAGTAATTATGTGTGTAATTGAAAAAATCTTGGATCGCAGTACAGTAAACATCTGCGTCTCATGCACCTTTTTGTGCTCCTCCAGCCTGCTCTTCAGTCCTTGCGCGTCGGTTTCTCCTTCCCCTAAGGCACAAAGCTCCTGCTCACACTGTTCCAGCCAGGTACCCAGGCTCCCGTGTTCCTGGAGGAACTTGGTCAGTTCATCCTTCATCGCCTCCGACTTCCTGAGTCGGTCCTGCGGGCAGTGATTCGTCGAGATGCCATCGACAACTTGAAAATGTATAACTGTATTTAGTAGTACTCAGTACTACAGTAAGTACCTGGCAGCTCTGTAGCTTGTCCTGGTGCTGAGCCTGCAGCTGATCCAGTGTGGCACGGAGACGCTGTTTCTCCTCAGGGGGGACCGTGGAGTCGGGCTGGTCCAGAAGCGAGCGGGCTGACTGGGCGATCCGGAGCAGCTGAGCCTGTTGAGACTGGAGCTGCTGGAGCTCGGCCTGGAGCGGAGAGAGATCACGGGCCGTCAAGGCGGGGCGAGCGTCCAGATGCGCGTCGCCTTAATCGGTGAGCGAGGGTCCGACCTGCAGCTTCTCCGTGTGGGACATCACGGCACCCTCTGGCCGCGAGACGGAGGCATCGACTGCGTCTCGGGCCGCTGCCGCTCCTCGCCCGCCTGGCTGGCTGACGGCGGACAGATCCTTCACCAGAGAGTCTATCTGGCTTTGGGTTTCCTGAAGCTCCTCCACCGCCTTTGCCTGTGGACAGAGTTGATCGCAAAAATGAGCATGTGGAGGGAATTTCAATTGTGAGGTTTAAAACTGCTGTCGGTTTCCGATACGCCTACCCGTTGCGTGTTCTGCTGTACGGTGGTGTTTATGGCGGCGCTCAGCTCTGACAGCGAGGCGTCGGCCGAGTCTGTCAGCGCGCTGTACTGCTCCTTCATTTGTGCCAGCGCCACCTGGAGGCTCGCCCTCCCCCCCGGGCTCAGGTTCTCTCCTCGCTCGGCAAGGAAATCCTCCACGGAGCGGATGGCCTCGGCGATGCCTTCCCCTTTGGACTGGAGGTTCTTCTGCACTTCCTGGAGAGAGCGGGGCAAAACGCATAGAGGATTTGAGTCAAAGAATTTTTTTTTTAAAAAAAGAGGTTATCTTTCAAACATCAAATATACAAATGAACGGTTGGAAACAAAAAGAGAGGATACAAAGTTGCATCGTTGAAGGTGAAACAATGATTTTAGAGAACAGAACAGTAGCAGAGGAAATCTATACATGCTAGAATAGACTTATATACACAGAAATAAATGAATTCATTCATTCTGAATGCGCTTTACCTTTAATTTCTTCTGCTTCTCTTGCAAAACCGCCATATCGTCTGTTTCGGCTCCACCTCGCTGATTGGCCAGGACGCTGGCCGCTCCGGCCAACCACATACTCAGGCCCTCTAACTTCTGAGAACATTCGGCTTTCTGCAGTTGGACCGCCTGATACGAATAACAAAGAACCCCCCGGGGAAAAAAGCAAAACCCGAGAAAAGAGAAAAAAGGTGAGTAAAGATAATTGAAAAAAAAAAACAAAAAACAATTATAGGTAATAAGAACCCACTTGTCAAAACACTTGCAATAAACTTTCAACAGTGAAAGCGCATAAACGTCACTTCACCCCTCGCACGTGTAGTGTAGTGCACACTTTGCCAAGCTTTGAGCAGATTGTGTCCAGAGTTCACACTTGCCCGCACAAGCACACACAGACACACACACACACACACACAGGTAGTTTTACATCGAAACAGAGACCGAGCGTAACACAAAGAAATCAGACAGACATCCGACTCTGTTTTTTATTTCCCCCTCTCTCTACCGGGAAAAAAAGAACAGCTAGTAGCCGGCTATCGGCTCTTTAGCCTTTACCGCTGTGACACTAGCGATATCCCTCAGTGGCAATCTGGAACAGCAAGGCAAACAGGTTAATGATACACACGTCAGAGAAAATGCCGAGTTGCGGACACGAAGCTGGTGATGTTGTTCGCGCTGCGGTGGCAGACAGAGCGGCAGAGGGTTGATGTCGAAGGACTAGATGATGTCTAACGTTGGCAGGTGTGATGAAACCAGTACATGTTAGACCGCTTGTCTACAGAGCATTGACACTTTGTGTAAGGAAGCAATGCATTGAAAAAGGTATTAGTAAGACAGCGCTGGATTCGGAAGCCGCACCACTCGGTCGCGTTTTTCCAAACCTCTCTTTCCCTCGCACTCTGCATTTGTCTGTCCTTCTCCTCTTCTTTGACTTTCTCCCTAGACTGCCGCTGCTCCTCCCGCCTCCTCTGCGCAGACAGGGCGTCATCCCAGGCCTGGGCTTGGCCAGAAGTGCGGTGGAAGGCTCGCTGCAGCTGCTGGAGTTTCCCCAGCAGCTGCCTGCTCTGCTCGGGCGCCAGGTCCTGAGCCCGCTCGGAGATGAACACCTGGATGTCGAAGGCCACGTTGTTGACCTCGTTGGAGCGAGCCGTCAGGGAGGACCGCAGCTCCTAAAAGACAGGAGAACGGACAATGAGGAGTGGAAGACAGCGGCATTCCTCCGGACCTGTGGCTAGAAGACGCCACTATTCCGAAACAGTGAACCAAAGGAATCCTTGGGGTAAAGTCAAGAAGCCATGAAACCAACAACATTCTTTGTGCATAAGAGAAGATGAGAGTACCTTGCAAAGATGTAGCTGTTGCGTGAGATCATCACGGCCGTCGTCTCCTTCGGCCTTCTCAAGTTTCTCCATCCCTGCCATTCCTCCATTCATCTGGGCTTCTGTTTCCCTCAACCAGGAGAGCAGGCTCTCCACTTGCTCCCCAAGTGATTTTGTCTCTGCAGTTACCGCGTCCTTATGAACAGAGATTTGCAGAAGACGGTGAATGTGAGGGAGAGATCTGACAAAAGAGGGTCAAACCCACTGTCAACGATGACCATAGCCTTTCTCACCCTGTACGAATCTCTGTGGGCCAGTAAACTCTGCAGGATACCCTCAGACAGTGCTCTGGCAGCCTCGTATCCTCGAGTTAGGCTACAGTTATCCTTTTCCAACGCCAACAGGAGCTGCGGAGGAACATCTTTGGGCTGGGGCTTCAACAGCCTCTCGGCAGCTTCCACTTCCCTTTTAACCTCCGCCTCCAAGTCGCGCAGCTCCAGGTCCAGAGTCTGAGGTGCACAGGAGAAAAAGAAAACGTTTTGACGCCGCCCGGTAGCAGCCCGATGCTTTCATCAGCGCTATCTTTTTATCCTCCTGTGACACCATGACCATACTGAGGTGTCGTAACACTTTCTGACTAAAGGAGGCACTTGTGTTTAGTTTTTCTTTACCTCAGTTTGCCTGATGACGTCATCCAAGGCGATAAGGCTGCGGCCGACCGACTGCTGCTGCTGCTGCTTGAGTCGGACTTCAATATGCCGCACCATGGAGACCAGAGCTATGATGCGCTGGTCGTGCTCCAAGAACTCCTGACGCAACAACGATGACTGTGGGGGAAGAAATCGAAAACGCAGGATAGGTAGGACTGCGTTTCCTTAATATCGATATGTATTCTATGATGTTTGTAGCAAAGGAAAATCATGTGTAAGATTATTCATTTGAGGTTGATAAGATTATCCCGACATGGTCGCCTGGCAACCTGATAAAGCTGCCTGCCTTAATTCTTCCCCACAGATCAGTCAAGGCCCTCTACCGTTCATTGCCACCGCGACTGGTTTTGACAAAACCAAGCCAAACGCAACACTATCCTCGGTAGGGTTTGGGGTCCGCTATAGGACAGGCACTTAAGAAAAATAAAAGGAAATTAAAACCACAACAGAAGGACGCTAATATATTTTCACTGGAGAATTCCACAGTATGAACGCGGGGGCTACCTACACGGCACTGACGACCTCCAACCTTCACCTGAAAAACCCAGGAATGGATTTGTGAGAAAGCTCAAACTCTACTTTTGCTTTGAGGTGACGGGAAAAACTGTTTATGAGGATTCTCAGTCGGTGTTATTGCAGTACCATCTGCCGGCATGTTGATACACGTGGCCTGGCACTAATCAGATGGGTATTGGAAGTTGAAACAAAACTGTTCCTATAAATTCTTTGAACTCTCACCTTGCCAGACACAGGCATTGTTCCCTCTTTGCTCGACATGGTTTCTTCGATCTCTTTGGCTTCGCGTTCCCGCTCTCCCAATCTCTCAGCGGCTTTGTCGGCTTCGGGAGCATCTTGCACGATCAAAGAGACGGGAGATGTTGGAGATTGCGGATGCTGTCGTCCTAAAGATTCTAAGTCAGGAACAACCTCGCTTTCGACTTTAAGCGGGTGGTGCTTGTTCTTCCTTTTGTCTTTGTCGGATATTTGCCCTTCTTGCGAGGCAGCAGTCACGGGGGGGGAAGCTGGCTGAGCGTCTGGTTTGCGGGTGGAACCACCAGCATTACTTTTGTCGTATCGGGTTTCTTCGAGCGTGTATTTTATTGTCATCTGCTCCGGTCCATCACTTTGAGTAGCAGGTTTCTCAGATTCCTCGGTCTCATCTCCACTCAATGTAATCTGAGGGATCTCTATTTGGCTTTCCTTTTCGCCGACAAAAAGTTTGGTGATGCCACTAGCTGGCTGATCGGCATCATTTCGGGTTATCTGCGGTGCATTATCTACCATTTTGGCAATCTTGGACTTCTTTTTCCTGCTTCGTTTGGACGGCTGCATTTCTGCAGCCTGGCCCTCTACACCTTTTTGTAGGCTGTCAACAACAGCCTTGCTCTTCTCCTCTTTCAAAGGACCCTCTAATAGTGCAGTTTCTTTGCTATCTTTAAGAGAAAGCCTTTCTGCAGTTGTACTTTCTTTGGCCATTGCCAATGTCATTTTGCTGTCTTCGACATACTTCTCCTCCTCTATGTCTTTAGGTGAACTATGAGGTTTCAGGTCACTTTCTCCGCTGCTTCCTCCTCCTTCAACCTTTGTCGGCAGAGTTCCGGCTCCAGCTCTGGTGCTGTGGCTCTCCCTCTTTCCGGCCTCCTTGCGCAGTGCCTGCAGCTCCTCGGCAGCCTGCTTGTCGCTCACCGATTTCTCGAACACCTTTTTCAGGATGCTCTCCTTGGCTTTCAGCATCAGGGCTGCCTTCTCCTCGTCCGGAAGAGGAGACCTCTGTGGCAAGTCTTGCACATTTCCACTCCCCTCATCATGACTACTTTCTGACTGGCTCAGTTGATGAGACACGGAATGGTGTTCCTCATCCTTATCCCTGGATGTCTCGAATGTCTCACCTGTTTTATCATCCATTTCTCTGTCCACCATTGACTCGAGTTGTGCTGCTTCCACTTGCTGTTTCAGGGCAACATGTTCAGTCTCAATTTTCCGGTCAGTTTCTGCCTCAGTGTTGCTGTGTTCGGACGGTCCGCCGGAAACCGTCTCTCTCTCACTCTTTGACAGCTCATTTTTGCTTGGCGGTGCATCGTCTGCTGTAAGTCGATCAGTTGCCCGAGGCCTCCCTTCAATGTGAGCAACAGGCTGAGCAGTTTCAAATGGAGGCTTTATCTCTTGTGGCTGTGTTTCATACTGTACCTCTGAACTCTTCCCTTTCTTCTTGTTCTTCCTCTTCCTCTTGCTTTTGCTCTCTGTCTCTTTGGATACTGAAGGCAATAATGGGTCACTACCTGGGATCTCAGTGTCTGGATGTTTCTCCATCTCGACTCGCCTGTCACCGTCCTTCATCCTACATTCCACTTCGCTCATTTCAGACTCCCCACCGATTCCACCTCTAATATCTTCTCCTGTGGAACCTGGCAGGGGTTCGTCACATACGACTAGTGTACTCTCATCACTTCTGCTGCCATCTCTTTTCCCAACACTCACAGGTTCCCCATCTCCAACTGCCGGACCCTTCCGGCTCTCCTCCTGCATAGCATCATCAGTATCATTAACAGGTGACTCAAGGAGTTCTCCGAGTGAATCTCTCGAAGTGCTCGCCCTTTGCTTATCATCTGTCTTGCTGGCAGCCTTTTCTAATTGTTCACCAGATGTTTGCTCAGGAGTGAACTGAGATTTACCGGTGTCTCTGTGAGGTATGACGTCCATGATGGCATGCTGAATCTTCCTCTCAACATCAGAGGCAAACTTACTCAAGAGGTCTAGTGATTGGTCCGTCTCAGTTAAAACCTTTTCTTTCAATAGCATTTTGTCCTCTTCTGCGCCATAAAAGAGTGAGTTGTCGGGTGCTTCGGAGGTATAGGCTTTGGCAGTGCTCTGTGTAAAAATCGAGCCTTTCTCTGAAATCCGGCTTGCTGAAGGCTCCGAATCAGACCTACTATACGGACTTTCCAGGCTGGACACTGACAGTGTAGCAGGGCTATATGAACTGCATGACGAGGCGGGAGCTGTAGAACTATCCTCATCTCCCTCTATCTCCATAGAGGACGATTTCTCTTGAATCTCTGCGGCTATATTACCTGGGGTCACGCCTACAGAACTGCCCTGACTCCGGACTTGTGGACAAACGGCTTCTTTCGCAAGCTGATTGGTAGTCATAACTCTGACCATGTCTTCGGTAATTAAACCTCTTTCAGAGGCTTCAGGAAGAGAAATCCTTTCTCCTGTCGTGATATCAACGATCCCTCCGCTGTCAGCCTGGCTTTGGAGGAGCCTCGAGGCCGGAACTGGGTCAACTTGTTTGAAAGCAACTGCCTCAGATAGGGTCAAGAGAGCTCCTGTTTGCTCATTCTGAATACCTCTGAACGGTTCTATCTCCAAGAACCGTTTACCTGTTTCAATATCTATCTTGCCCTGGTTTACAAGCTCTGAATAAGGCACGATACGCGCCGTCTGGGGATCAAGTACTCCTTGTGCTATTGAAGGAGACGCCATGGCTTCATTGGCTGCGGTTTCTTCGAGGAGTCCCCGAGAAACTGCCTCTGTCAAGGTGAGTTTACATCTGGTGGAGGGGTCAAAGATGGCTCCCGTTGATGCCTGCAAACTGACAGCTTCTGGATGTGAGGAATGGCTGAGTTTTCCTTGATAAACCCACTCTAGTTCTTCCAGCCCAGGAGCAACGGAACGCTCAACAAGACCTCGATCGACAGCGTCAGAAACTGACAGCCTCATTCCGGAGGCGTGATGTATTATGCCACCCTCAGCCACCTGTCTTGCCAGCACATGATACGCATCCTCCGGGGTTATTAATCCCTTCTGGATTGCTTGTTCCAAAGGAACTGGACACTTTGACTCTGGGTCAAGAACCCCGTCCATCTGTAGCTGTAAGGAGGCTTTAGTGAGAGCTGATATCGTCTCGGTTTCCTTTCCCTTGTACGCCTTTTCCAGTGCCAACAGTGGTTCTCTTTGATTGCTATCTATCAACCCCAGGTTTGATGCCAGAGTAACAGATACTTTCTTATCCCTCTGTAGGTCAACAATACCACCAGATACTACCTGGGCCTCGAGTAGGCGAGTTGCAGTGTCGTTGTCGATCAAACCTGCCCGAGCTGCCTCCCTCACCCCACGGATCTGTCCTTTTCCGGCATCCACAACCCCTGCAAGGGTTTTTTCCGACTTGAGGACGCTCCACATCAGATCTTCATCGAGCAAGCCTGCCTGCATTGCATCCTCCATGCTAAGAGATTCGACACTTTTAGCATCAATGAAGCCCCCGAACAAACCTGCCTCACGCATTAATTTAACTGCGGTGTGACCGGGGAGAACACCCTGGGCTACTGCTTCATCTGGGAGAAGCTTTTCGCCCTCCTCTGTCAGCAGACCCCCCTGTCTCAGCTCTAGAACCAACCTAGCCAGTTCAGCATCCTCATTTTGCGCGTCTAGTTGTGATTCGGGGATCTCTACCTTTGAGCCGGTCTCTGTCACTGATGCCACTTGTTTTGCAGTTTCTGGCTCAGTCTGGGAATTCCCGGCCAGCGATCTGACCATGTCATTGGAATCAGTTCCCGAACCTTTAATTATTCCTGGTTTTTCTTCTGAAATTTCAAGGCGAGTTTTGTCTTTCAGATTTGAATCTTTATCCAACCCATTTTTTGCAGGCGGAGCAGAACTAGCCTCAACATTCAATGACGAAACACAGATCTCTTGTTCATTCTCCTCGCCTCCTTCATGTTTGCCTGCACCCTTGATCTCAAAATCACTGCGTTGTGTGACTTCACGGGAACTTAGTTTCTCCAAAGCTGGTCTGTCACCAACTCGGTCATCCGTCACAATCAAGTCTCCCAGCTGCTTATCTGCTGCCGCAGTGTTAAGAGGCTCAACTTGACTTTCATGAGCAGACTTTCCAGTGACCGTTTCAGCTGCATAGACCAACTCCACAAGCTCCGGATCCAGCAGGACCAAACGTTGCCCCGAGTGAGCATGCACGTAGCTGTGTGTCATGATGTGATGAAGCAGTTTTTGTTTCGCTTGCTCGACGGGTTCCATCCCAACTGATGGTGTCATATCGCGTACGAAATCGGTGGGAGATGATGAAGGTGGTGGAGAGGAACTTGTAGAACTCCAACTCAAGCGGTTGAGAGATGGAGTCCCCGATAGTTCCGTGTCAAGTAGGACATCTGGAATTGTGATGTTTGTGAGTAAATTGGCAACATGAGGGTCAAGAGTATCCTCAGCAGTCTGGTTGAGTGGCAGAACCAGGAAGTTTTCGGGACTGTAGAGAGCCCCAATAGAATGTCTTTGCTTTAGGATGTTCCTTGCAAGCTCTGCTGGGATTGCTCCTTGGTGAAAAGCCTCCACAATAGGCATGATCTCTCCTGATTCAGGCCAGAGCATTCCCATGTAAGTCCAGAGAGACTCAAGGACCAACACAGCCGAACGGGAAGAGAGCAGCTCCCTGTGAATACCCTCCTCCAAATCCACGCGTTCTCCACTGAAGGGGTCTAGAATTCCCCCGTTCCGTAGCTGCCGTGCAAACATTGCGCAAGCTAAGTCCTGGTCTATAAGTCCATGGCGGACTGCTTCATTGAGCGTTAAGCGATGGCCGGACCGCGGGTCGGCGATTCCGCCAGCAAAGAGCTGAGCTTCGAGAAGCCGTACAGTGAGCTGACGGTCGATCAAGCCTTCTTGGATTGCTCGGAATATGCCGACTTTTCGTCCAGAGCGCAGGCAGACGGTGCCTCCGGCTTGCTGTTTGACGGGGAGGAGGCGGAGTCCCGAGTCTTCGTCCAGGACACAGCGTTGCTGTAGCTCTTCGAGGCTCAGCTTTTCGGCCGTGTTTGGATCAATGAGCTCTCTGCGCTGTAGCCTCGACCGCAGTTTGGTGAAATTTTCAGGAGACAGAAGTCCCATGTCTCCGGCTTGTTCTAAACTCAGGATCTTTCCTGTCGAGTCCCTGAGCCCCCCGGTGTTCATCTGGATCTGCAGGATACGGAGTCCAACTTCCTCTCTTATGAGCCCATCTGCCATTGCTTTGGCAACAGGGAGAACATTTTGTTCTTGCTCGACCGCTGACTTGGTATTTTCAACCAAGCCAATCGCATTCTCTAGCTCTGAGAGATGCCGCGAGGCCTGACTGCTAATCAGGCCTTGAACCAAACTTTGTTCCAGGGAGAGACTGAGAGGGTTGTCCGGCTGGAGCAGGCCGCCCGCGGTGACAAGCTGAGCCTCCAGCAGTGAATTGCAGGTGTCATGGTCAATAAGACCACGCTGGGCTGCTTGGAAAACCGGGAATGTTTCCACTGTGCCAAGGTCGATTAATCCGGCGATAGCAGTACGGCTCTGCGGAAAGAAAGAAAAACGTGTTCACGCTGGCATCGGTTTTGATTACAATCAAAAAAAGATGAAGTATTTTGTTCCATCAACATTGATATATAATAGTAGTATTTTGTCGGGACAGTACATTTATACCATAACAAATTTTGCACATATAAAAAAAAGTACATTTTACTAACATGGCTCAGAAAACACAGAAAGCATGCAAACAAAGCCTACGGACAAAAACAAAAATGTAGGAAAAAGGAAAAGTACTGCATAAGTACAGCAGGGTTGTGGTTTTTACTAAATGTTTTTTGGGGGGAAAAAGGACAGTAAAATAACCACTTGGGGAAAAAAAAGGGGAAGAAAATTACAGGCAACGGTAAGAATGAAAGCGAGCGCTACTTACCACACGGGCTGGTCACGTGGCGCACACAATAACCGGCTCGGCAGAGCGAGGCGCAACAGGTGAGAAGCTTGTTGTTAGCATTTGGCATGCCAGTCTCCATTCTGACTCCTCGCACTGAACTTCCTAACTTTGAGGGAATAATGGCTGCCTCGAGTCTGACCCCTTTAGAAGCTCGAAATAAACATTACAATACACCTAGCTTCGAATTTTACTTTGCCAATTTAGTCAATGCATCAGATTTTTCCAATCAATCCAAGTTGTCGTTGCATAATGACATACTTTGATGACCTCAGTCTAGCTTTAAGTTGCCTCTATCCTTCCGGCTTTGCTTTCGCATCCCTCAGTCTTATCCTTTCCTTGGCTCAGAGCTTGGACGTCCCCAAAATCTCCTTTGGCAGCTGTTAGTGATTTTTTTTTTTTTTTTTCAAGCAAAAACGCTGGTCACACACATTAATAGAATGCATTAGAACAGACACAAAAAATGTCAATCAATCACACACACACACACTCTCTTGTGATCTGGACACATCATGCTCAAATGGTGTGGGTTTTTTTGGCATAGCTGGCCTCTGGTGCACATACACTTCTAACCCAGGTGAACATTTGCTTGATAAACAGTAGGCTTTAGTGTGTTATGAAGTAATTCCCTTTGTAGACATACGCATTGGTACTCAATAGGGAGACGCAAACACCCGAGAGGACTGCTGAAACCCTGGAATCCTCACACACTTTCGTTCTCTTTTTGATTTTGCCGTCGGCAAAGAGAGAAACGGACTGAGTGTGTCACGTCGTGGAGGATTTCCCCGAGGAGATGAATGTATGGTTTAGTTACTATTCACAAAAATAAAGAAAAAGTGGGATGTAATGTGCTGCGGTGTAAATTTGCTACATTTCGTCAGGACGATTTGACATGGATTTCTATTCTGGCGAGATGGATGAAAAATGGGATGCACCCCGAAGGAAAAACTAAGACGTCTACGAAATGCGGCACTGTAGCCTTTAGCTCCTGCCAGAATTTTGGCGGAGGCGCTCCAGCGTGGCACCACTTAGGCCATGTATTAAGGGTGTCAGCGGTTTAGCGGATGGATTTATTTTCCGATGGTGATGACGATGATGAGGCTGATGGCTGATGATGATGACGGTTGGTGTGGAGAGTTAATGGCATGACCGCAGGCCTTTAGGTGAACAATGTGACAGTGCAACACTCCATGCTGAGGCCCGATTCAGACGATGTTTTCCAGCTTGACAGAAATTGCAGGATAATTTGGACTTCAGGTTATTATCATCATTCATTTGACCAATTTTGCCTTGAACATCAATGATTTTTGAAAAGATATGAAAACCCGTCTGAATGGGCTCTTCTCACAATTTGTTAAAAACAAACCCAGTCATGTGTGACATTCGTCAGCAGTGGTGATGTTGGTCAAAAATGCACACTCTGTGAACACAAAGCATGCTGCACCACAAACACACAAACACGCTCGCGCGCGCACTATCCGGCTGGCACACACCGATCCGCGATCGGCACATAAGCGTTTTCAGACACAAAGCAACATTTTTACAGAAGGCCCGACGCATTTCAGAGCTTTTCTTTTCAAAGCGTTTGAGCGCAGTTTACGTTTTCTACGCTTCGGCTTTCCCTCCGACCGAGATACCTTTCGCTCCTCCTCTTTGGCTAGCTGCTGCTCCAGCTGCTGAAGCTGCTGGGTGGAGCTGTCGCACAGCTGACTGTAGGTAGACGTCAGCTCGTCCAGCTGGGCCTCCACGTGTGCACGCTCCTCCGGGGACAGCCTGGAAAAGACGCGGCCAAGATTAGACCAGGTGAAGGGAGGGGGCTCGAGTCGAAAGGGAAGTCCACTAGAATGCGCTCGAATGAAGCTGGTAGTTTTCTGGTTGACTAAAGCCACACAAGCTGAAGGGAAAATGGTCTCCAATTATAGAGCGTTTTCACACCTTGTGGTTTCAAACCGCTAGATTACATTCGCCCGTTCTCACACACTCACAAACCGATGGTCGTCCATCAGTAGCAACACGAGGTTCGGTGTCTTGCCGAAGGACGCTCCAGCATGCAGACAGCAGGAGCCGGGAATCGAACCGCCGACCTTCCGATTGGAGGGACGCCCCCGCTCTACCGACCAGCCACAACCGCCCCGAGCCAAGCTGAGTAACTAACTAGAGTAATTCTTCTGATCATTGACCGATTTTGGTACTGGTTGAGGTCCAGCCTTTGACAACATGAGCACATCGCTGTCAATGTGGATGTGAGCATGGCGGGTGTGTCAACTCACTTGCTCGCCTGCTTGGACAGCAGGAACACCTGTGTGCTCCGTATGGCTTCCGTCACCTCGTCCTTCTTCGCCGCGAGTTGTTCGCTGATGGCCTGGAGGCACAAAAAGACGCACGACGTGCAACCATCAACAGCATCGTTCTGTCATCGCGACGACATGTGATGCCCATTGAGACCATTTTGGGGAGTCCTATATCAACACGTGCATAATACATAGCACATGTAAACTACTCAATACATAGTCAGAAAGACAGCTAAATCATGGATAAGGCTAAATAGTGGTATGTTTAATATTCATTCATAGTCAGCTTTATTGCAAATTTCTCCGAATGTACTAGACATACAGTGGAATCAAGAAGAGATTTCTCACTTCCCCACGGTGACATGACATTAAAAAAATAATAAGAATAAAGTGCACATTAACAGAAAAGTGCATGATGAAAATTAAGCAATTAACATAAAGCTATAAAGTTAAAGTTAAAAATGCAAGCAGATACAACCTACTGGTGCCGAAGTGAAAGGATGACAGAGATTTAACAGCAAAAACCTGATTGTATGAATAAATGTCATATGAATGTAGAGTTTTATGTACAGTTTACTACAAGAACCAGTCAGTAAGTAAATATAAGTATATCTTGATAATGAATGAATGAATGAATGTATGAATGCATGTGTGTGTGTGTGTGTGTGTGTGTGTGCGTGTGTGTGTGTGCGCGTGTGTTGAGCATATATGTTGAGCATAGATAACATATTATATTATACATATATTGTTTGGGCTCCAATAAATCTAGTGTGACTTCTGGTTTACCTGTTGAGCGGCAAGTGAGGACTCGGCATTGGGGCCGCCAGTTCGTCCCTGGAGGCCCTGGACCCAGCCCAGCAGATCCGAAACCTGGCCCACCCTGGCCTGCTTCTCTTCCTCCACCTCTTTCTGCGGGGATAGAGGCGACAGCTCAGCGCCACGTCATCGGACTACTCCATGCGCTCGAGGATGTGAAAAGCGAACGGGGCTGGTGACGGCGCAGGCCCGGGGCGTTGACGGACAATCGCAACGATTCAACACCTCACCTCTTCCTCCTCCAGTCGTCTCAGGGCATCGCTGATGTATTTGACGTGTTGGGTGGTCAGCGTGACCAAAGCTGTGTAACGTGTGCGCAAGTCCATAAACTGGATGGGGAAACGGAGGTACAGTCACAGCCTGTCGGCTACAGGTGAACCTTCTCATCTCGAGCGCGACAGAAGACTGACCTCCTGAGTAATGGCGTCGGAGGAGGAGTGCATCCTTCTCCTCTTGACAGGTGACTTGTGCATAGACTCGACAAAGGCTCTATAGGTCATCAGCTGAAGTTCATAGTCCTGTAGGACACGACCAAGTAGGGTTGGGGGAGGGTTGGGAAATAATAAAAAAGAGCTCTGCTGCAAACACTGGAGGAATGACCGTTGGGTCATTTTGCTCAAGGGTTGTCCCGCAATGACACGCGAGTCATCATCTACTACTTACCTTCACTGAGGTGCAGTACTGTTTGGAATTGGTCTGGCACTCGTCCAGTCTCGCCTGGTTCTGTTCGATCTCGGCCACCAGCGCCTGAAAGAGGAGATTCGTCACGATGCCAAATCGACGCACGCCCCGCATCAAAATCCGTATAGCTGACGGACTCCTTTGAATCCATGAGGCGGTGTTACTGCAGGTGTTCGCTGCTACTGACCGTCTGCTGGGCCAGCTGCTCGGATAGCGCTCTGCTGTCTGTTTGTCCGGGATGCGTATTTTCCTGCCGCCGTGTCGTATCGTCAATCCACTCGATCAGCGCCGAGTAGCCGTCTCTGTACTGCTGCAGGACGGCGCCCAGAGAATCCAGATCTGTCCGTCTGCGGGAGAACCGGAGTCCGTTCAGACAAATGCTGCACTCCCTGAAAGCGTGCTTGTTCTCTTCGGCTCTCTCACCGCGTTTCCAGTTGTCTCTTGACTCCCTTCCATCTCTCCGCGACCTGATTGGCTCTCTCCTGGTAGCGATCCAGTTCGGGGCTGCGGTCCGGGTGGAGCCTGCTGAGTTGAGTCCCCACCTCTTTGGCTCGACCCACCTCTGAGTGCAAAGACTGGAAGATATCGTCTCGCTCGCCGAGCTCTGCCTGCCACCTCTGAGGGGGAAAAAGACGAGGAGGGGATGGGAGTGATGTTAAAGGTCTGCACAACCGCTTCCGATCGGGGTGTAAAAACGTGAGCCTCACCCCGAGCTGATCAGACAGATTCTGAATGGCCGTCCTGTTGGCGGGAACAATATCTTCTTCGCTTAGCCTGCTCTCGTACTTCCTGACCTGGCTCTCCGCTTCGTCCAGGCTGCGAATCAGGACACTCACGGTTTTCAACCTGGGAAGGGAAATGATGAGGAGGTTTAGCCGAAACTGCGACGGCATGGATCAGATGAGAACAAAGAATATAGGATAAAGAATATACATATGAATATATCACTCACTTTTCTAAGAAGACTGACGAGAGATGGTGCAGTTTGTCCATCTTCTCCACGGCCTGACTGAGTTCGGCCCGCAGGACAGGAACACCTGACGAGGACGGCTTCTCCTCAAAGAAGCCGATGCAGCGGTTGGACATGTGGCCCAGGTGGGAGCGCAGGTCGTCCAGCTCCTGCTGCAGCTTCTGTTCAGGGATCGACAGAGAGGCGAAAAGTGGACGGGAGAACACTGCACTCTGCGTAACACAAGGACCCTGGCATCCAAAAGAGCCCTTCAAAAGTCAAACATTTTTAAATTTAATACAACTTCCTTAGGTAATAATTTTCGAGACCTCCAGTTCTTTAAATCCAGAGAGAATAAAAATCATTTTCTTAGAATAACTGGAATGTTAAAGATCCGTTCATTATCCATACCGCCTATCCTGCAGCGTGTCCACATATCATATAGAGACGTACAACTATTCACTCTGTCATTCTCACGTCTGGCCAATTTAGGGTCTCCAATGAACCTCCTGCATGTTTTTGGACTGTGGTCTGCAGTCAGAATCCATCCCTGTGCTAAACACTTAGGCATCGCGCTACAACTCCCTTTTATTATTTGAGATGCTGAAAAGTTAAAATTAGGTTTGTGCCATCTAGTCACATAACCGTGAAATAATAATTCTGACGTGTTTGAGAAAACCACTCGAACAACCTGGGTTTAATCAGGATTCTATGTTTGACTCCTGCGGGCTTCAGTTGCAGTCATTTTCAGGTAAGTGTTTTAATCAGCATCTTCATTCATCCATTCATCCACGCTGCGACTTGCCACGAACACCAGGGTGCCGTGTCTCATAACGACCAGCAGATGGCGCGCACGCTGACCTCCTGCTCTGCGATCTGTACAGAGTGGTCGGCGCTGTCGGCTGACGGGCCTCTTGGCAGCGGCGTCACGATCCCGATCATCAGCCTCTGCTCCGCCTCTTTCATGCGCAGCGTGATGTTCTGCAGCTCCGACAAGTACGAGCGGGACACCGACTCGTCCTTCTCCACTGCAGATGATAGACAGCGCGCGAGAGAGGGGATTACGGGCGTGTTAACGGTCACAGCATTCATTTCAATACAGTATTCGGTGGGAGCGTATGAGTTGTCCGTGCAGTCTCACCGCTCTCCATGTTGAGCAGCAGGTCCTGGCAACTCCGGCGGACCTGCTGCACGTCGGACTCCAGCTCCCGCCTCTCGGCCGGCGTGAACAGGGAGCTCTCTCTGCTGTCGGACAGGAAATCGGCCAACTGGGAGTCCAGGTGGTCGAGGACCTGCTGGCGCTCTGACGGAGCCTGACAGCGGACCTGTGCGTTCAGACCCCAAAGGACGAAAATCAGTAAAGAAAACACAGCAATCGGCACTTTCTGAGTGACTGGTGAGCACACGCACCGTGTCCAGGTTCCACTCGGAGACCGTCCTGATGTCTTTGAGGAGGTAGTGCCAGGACACCACGCTCTTCATGTTCACATGGAGCTGATGCCACAGAGACATGACCTTCTGATACAGCTGCTCTGTCCTGCAACCGCACACACCCCGGATGTTGTACTACCACATTCAAAATGCCAAAATACAGCCGACGGCGTCAGGCCGCACCCAGCCTTACCTGCTGACCGTGTCGATGGCCTCCTGGTTCGGAGGCGGGATGGAGAAACACACGGACGGGACCATGGCCTCGTTCCCCGTGGGGCTGATGACCTTCCACTTGGTCCTCTGGGAGTTGTCCTCTAGCACGCACTCCTCGCCTCTGCTTATTGTGATCTGAGAGAGGGCGGGGATGCAGAGACGTACGAGCAGAGAAGAGAGGACGGGGGGGGGGGGGGGGGGGGGGGGGGGGGGGGGGGGCCGGCAAAAGGGGGGGGGGGGGGGGGGGAGGGAGGGGGGGGGGAGAGGGGAGGGGGAAGGGGGAGGGGAAAGGGGGGGGGAAAA
>CAAKHD010007719.1:3246-13865 GCA_901007705.1 Fistularia tabacaria
AAATACCCACACTCAAAAAAGAAAATATGTGTGAGACAGCAGAAAAAAAGCCACAGATGAGGGGACCCACGTGTGTGTGTGTGTGTGTGTGTGTGTGTGTGTGTGTGTGTGTGTGTGTGTGTGTGTGTGTGTGTGTGTGTGTGTGTGTGTGTGGGGTGGGGGACACTGGTGACTGGGTGACTGTAGGGTTGATAATGTGATAGAATCAGAGTAATAAGTTTAAAGAGCACACACACACATTATAAAACGCAATGGAAGTGAAATTATATTTCAAAAGTCTCAATGTAATCATATTATGCCCCATCCACCTTGTTATTAGAGACATATTATGTGACCCCTGGGATGTGAACGCTACTGCTAACACACATAAAAATGGGATAACAGAATAAAACATGGGGTGTCGATATATAGCTTGAAAATAATCAAAACTGCAGTCAGTGAAATGATCTGAAGTTCTATGTGACCTGTCTTTCTAAAATTACAAGAAAAATTACAAGAATTTTTTTTTTTTTTTTTGCTAAAATTTGTTATTTCTATAATTTTTCTTTACATTCACATATTCAGAGAACCCTCCAGCTGGGAGAGAACCAGTTTTAACGTGTTGAGGAAAGAGGCCTTTTCTTCTTCCAAGATACATTGAAGGAAGATTTCCAGAGAGACGGTCTGCTCCTTGAAAGCAGCTGCCTCCATGTTTGTTGGTCCTGTCACCTGAATCGTTAGAGGGGTCTTTGAGATGATCACCTGATTGGCTAGAGGGGCCTTGGCTGATGCAAACCTGCTGTCTCCGGACTCAGAGCTGGACTGTGCGTTGCCCTGGAGGGATTCCAATTCCCCAACGAGGCCTGGGCAGCCTTCCGGTGAGCCAGCCTGTGGGTGATGGAGAAGCCTGCGTTTCCCTCCAGCTGGGAGAGAACCACCAGAACTTGCCTGAAAGGAAAACAGCTGCAGTCAGAACGGCCTCCCTCCGAGGTAATTCATTATCAAATGATGATCCAGTCACACAATGACAACGTGGACCAACATCTGATGGGTTAAATTCCACTGACTCTGCCATACTTTTTTATTTTAATTCAAACAAATAAAATAAAATGAAATAAAAAATACGATCTGGCACAAACAGACAGACCTGACAATAAACATGTCATCATTGAGGCTTATTTCTGCAGGGCTTGTTTAGCTTCCTGTATCTTCTCCCGAGTCCTTGGGCTCTTTCATTTCGCAGGTAACCAGGGGGCACAGCTTGATCTAATGCAGCAGTTCTGCCAGCTGCCAACGATTACTATTTCTTTTAGAAATTTTAAAGTTATTCATTTGTTATGTCAGCTATTACCATGTAACTGTCAGCGCTACTGGCATCAGAAGTAAGACATCATTTTGTGTCTGCCCCTTCCAACCCTCACGTTCCCCTCTGTCTCTATCACACTCTTCCGTTCTCTCTCCGTTCTTCTCTCTCCTGCTCTTTCTTTTTACCCCGGACGGTCAAGACGGAGGGCTGTCCTCACTGAGCTTGAATCTGTCCAAGGTTTCTGCCCGGTAAAAGCCAGTTTTTCCTCAACACGGTTGTCAAAGTGCTTACTTACAGGAGAAAGTTGGGTGTCTGTAAATCATTATAAAGTGGTGTCCAAGCCTGCTCTGCATAAACATGGTCATGAGACAACTGTGTTGTGAATTGGCACTAAATAAATAAAACCTGACTTCCTACCTTTCCGATCTCTTCACCGTTTAGCTCGGTCGTTGACATTGGTTTGGCTAAGATAAAAAATTCCACATTTCCCAAACTATACTCCACATGCTACCAAAGCTAACATCAAAAAAAGGCCACGCTATTGCCTGTTCCCAAAATGCTTCCTGCATGATAATTACCCGGGTTACACCCACATCTGCTGTTGTTCCATACATTAACAACTGAAAGACAAAGACGTATTTTAATCCTTTCAAACCAAGGTAAGCAACTAAACCCCAGCCCTGACTGACATGTGCTGCTTCTCATCTTGAAACGTGGCCCATCCCACCTCCCTGACAGCAGGAAAGACAGCTGAGATGAAGCTGTTCCGTTCCAGAATAACCAGCAGTGACTGCACCGCCACCCATTCCTCCTCTGCCCCGGATGGATTGGGGTCCAGTCTAACTATTAGCCTGTAGGGATAATAATCACCTCCATTAGTGACTCAGTTACCCCACAAATCTCGATGCAAATTTTTGTCCCGGGACTGGGGTTGGTTTCCATTCAGTGTGAAGTGCCATGACTGAAAACCTGGACATTCATGGATCCTACACAAGCTCAAGCAATGGCGCTCCCTCGCTACTGATCTGCTTATTTTATTATCTTTATTCATTTTTTCCTGCTAATGCATTTCTATTTATTGATTTTATTTGTGTCTGTATAGACATCTGAGACCACAGAATTTCCTCAGGGAACAATTATATTCCCAATATAAAGTATTTCTGAATCAGATCCTGATTTACCTTCACCAACAACGACATCAGCACATCAACTGCTGCTCACATCTGCCGACAGCAACTCTTGCATAATTTATTCTGAATGAATTTCTCTGCACACACAGATCGACAGCACACTAAATATTATGCAGACCGACCATTCATCTCTCTGCTTTGCTAAGAAATGATTGAATGAAAAAAAGCTACCCAAACACTGGCTCCCTCTCGGAATACATTTATTTACAGTCATAAAATATCACGCTCTGGATGTGACTGTACTTAATGGCACCAGGACAGTGCTCTTTGCAACGGGGTGAAATAGGAGCCTGTAAATCTGGCTACGAGGGTGCCTCAGGCCTTGAGCAAAGTCCCACAAATCTATGCGATTTTTCCGAAAGAGGGGGTCGAACTGGAATTCAACCAAATTTCCCCGAGGGGCGGAAGATATCAGTAGACAGCGCAATATCTTATATTCGGAGGGGGTCGGGCAGACATCCCCTTGCAGTGGTCCTCCCTGACTTTAAAATTTCTCTAAAATGGCTGTTTCTCGCTAAGTTTTAGGTAATTAGAAATAACTTTTGTGATGCTTTCCGCACTTTAGGAGGTACATTTTTGCTTCTTGTGGGCAGCGTTTATGGATAACCTATGTGTTGCTTTTGAATCAGTATCGCGGGTCAGTTTTTCTAAGTTAAGTACACAGTTGTTTGGTTATTTTTGAACATTTTGACACTATTTTAATGAGAGTCCTTCTGTCAAAAGATCTTCTGTTTAGAAACAGTTTAGAAAGAACATCATCTTTGGGTGGAACACTGCTTAAGGCTGCCACTAAGCAACCCGTTGCCATTTAACTATGATCTACTTTGTCGAGAGGCAGTAATTTTTCATCAGAATTTTTTCATTGGTGGTTTGTTGAAATTCATCAATTAATCGGTGGAACCTATGCAGAGGGGGGATGCTGTCGGTGGTCTTCAGGTTGCTGCGCGTGGACACCACGTTGAAGCTGTCACTGCAGTCGCATGACACATGTAGGTGATGGTGCGGGTGCCGGTTCTCCACCATGACAATGAGTCCCGCCCAGCCATGGGTCAAGTAGTAGCAGGTCATTCCCTCCCGACCCTGACACAGACACACAAAGTTAAAGCTCAGTTGATCATTTTAGTCTGAATGATTTTGATAATCATCAGAATATTGGGAAAAAGACAACAGACCCAATAGCAAGAGCAAACACAATTCACATACATTTTTCTGACATATCACTGTCAGTGTATCAAAGATTTGTGGCACTCCCCAGTGACCAAAAAGTAATTATGTGACTATGATGATAACATGATGATATGAAAAGGTCATAACATGAACTATCCAATAGCTAAAAAAGATATATTTATTAAGTATTTTTGCATGTGGTTTCGATCCATTTATTTTTTAACATTCGCTTCATGCACATTTTATTTTATTTTAATTCATTAAATCATTATTTATACCGCTTATTTCTACTGCTTATCCAACTTACTTGCTGTTAGGCAGAAGAGCCAACTTTATTGTATTTTATTTTATTGTATCTTATAAAAAGCTAACATTACACTGATAGCATTCTTGTTCTCATTTTGAAAAAAACTCATACATATTTAAAACTACTGTCGTCATATTGGGTTGCATAGTTTGGCTTGAGACTTAACAATTGTTTTACTGGAAAAAAAAAAAGGAAAATGTGTTGCCGTTTGTAAAAGAATTGGATTGCTCTTCAGTATTATGTTGTTATATCTAGCTAATTCTCAATGCAAAATTAATGTTGATGTTAGCACCAGTAGCTAACCCTGCTCTATAAATGTTTGTAAGTGGATTTTAGCTCCAGGAGCATCAGCATGCTCCATGCAACTACCGGTACAATTTTTATGCAGATTATTATGATTTTTTTCTGTGTGTGTGTGTATGTGTGTGTGTGCATTGTGCTTCAGATGTTGACCAAATATCGTGAGAAGGGATGGTGATGCGTTCAGGAGACTGATGGCATAAGCGGCTGAAAGAGTTGAGGACCAAGAATTGTTACCTCATGTCTCTCTCCTCTGGTCTCGGCCAGCCGGATGATGGCGTCAGCGATGACGGTGTTCGAGGCCGATTCTTCTTCCACCATGAGCAACCTGGAGCTATACACCGCTAGGATGAAGCCCGGAGCCTCCAGACCACAAGCTGGGCCACAGAACCGCACAGGTCACATGAAAAACAGCTGAAGTCACACGTGTGATTAACTCTAAAATTTACAGGGAACATTTCGGCTTAAATTCTACTGCTTATTTCCCAATGTGGAAAATTGATATTTCGGGCTGCCTTCTTCGTCTTCTTTTTCCTGTGGCTTTTCCCCCAAGGAGTTGCACTGTGAATCAACTTCCTCAATCTAACCCCATTCTCTGTATCTTTTCCCCTCCACCAACTAACTTCATGTCCTCTTTCATATGTTCATATATCTTCTCTTAACATCTCTCATCTCTGGTTTCCCTCTGATGGACTCACTCCCGAAGAGAACATAAGTATCATTATCTCTGCAACCTCCAACTCAGCTTTCTGCCTTTTCTTCAATGCCACTGACTCCAAACCGTACATCATTGCTGTTCTCACCACTGTCTTGTAAATCTTTCCTTTCATTCTGGCTGATATTCTTCCATCACACATTACCCCTGACACTTTTCTCTACCCCTTCCGACCTGCTTGGACCTGTTTCTTCATCTGTTTTCCACACTCTCCATTGTTCTGGACTGTTGACCCTTAGGACTTAGAATCCTCCACTGCATCATCTCCACCCCCTGTAGCCTCATTGCTCCACTAGTGTTCCTCTCATTCACACATGTATATTCTGTCTTGCTGTGGCTAACCTTCATTCCTCTCCTCTCATGGGCATACTTTGATTGTCCTCACCTATTCCCTGCTCTCACGATAAATCAGTGTCATCTGCAAACATCACGGTCCATGGAGATTCCTGTCTAACCTCATCTGCTAGCCTGTCCATTACCACAGCCAGCAAACAAGAAGGGTCTCAGAGCTGACCCCTGATTTAGTCCCACCTCCACCTTGAACTTCTATGTCACACCTACAGCACACCTCACCACTGTCTCACAGCCAGCATACATGTCCTGCACCAGTCTAACATACTTCTCTGCTACTCCAGACTTCCTAATAAAATATCAGAGTTCTTCTCTCTGTAACCTGTTGTATGCTTTTCCTCGGTCTACAAAAGCGCAATGCAGCTCCCTCTGACCATCTCTGTACTTCTCTATTAGCATTCCCCCTCACCTCCCCCTTTAACTTCTCTGTTACACCTACAGCACACCTCACCACTGTGTCACAGCTCTTATACATGTTCTACACCAGACTAACATACTTCTCAGCCTTTCCAGAATTCCTCATAAAGTGCCATAGCTCCTCTCTCAACACCCTGTCATATGCTTTTTCCAGAGCTACAAGGCACGATGCAGTTCCCTCTGACCTTCTCTGTACTTCTCTACAAGCATTCTAAAAGCAAGTACTGCATATGTAGCACTCTTTCTAGGCATGAAACCATACTGCTACTCACAAATGTTGACTTCTGTTCTCAATCTAGTTTCCACTACTCCTTCCCATAGCTCATCAACTTCATCCCTCGATAGTTGCCAACGTTCAGCACATCTCCCATTTTCCTAAAAATGGGCACCATCACACTTCTCCATTCCTCAGGCATCTTTCCACTCTTTAAGATCCTGTTGAATTATCTAACCAGAAACTATACTGCAACCTCTCCAAGACGCTTTGATACCTATAAATTCTCCTTCAAGATCCAAGATTCAAAGCATTTATTGTCACATGCACAGTAGAAGCCTGTTTCCCTGTATACTGAAATTCCTACTTTGCTGTCCGCAGTGCATTTGGATATGGATTGTTTTGAAATAATGATAGCAATCAATATTATAAATATGAACAATGATGGCAGTGCAATAAGACATTTGAGTGCATGATGGCAGTGAAATAAGACTCCTTCTCCTCTAACTCACATCCTGTGGGGCATAGCCAACAACAACTTTGAGCATCACATCTTCAATTTCCTCTTTCTGACTCATAAGTCTATCTGACACTTTTTTTTACCTCCAGACCAGTCCTGTGGTATTATTATTATAGTCAGCATAATCAATATTATTATTATCATTCGTAGTAGTAGAAGTTGTTGCTGTTGTTTGTTATATTCTATATTTATTGGGATTTTTTAATCAACGGTATTATTATTATAGTCAGCATAATCAATATTATTATTATCATTAGTAGTAGTAGTAGTTGTTGCTGTTGTTTGTTATAGTCTATATTTTATTGGGATTTTTTAATCAACGGATTATTATTATAGTCAGCATAATCAATATTATTATTATCATTAGTAGTAGTAGTAGTAGTTGTTGCTGTTGTTTGTTATATTCAATTTTTTATTGGGATTATTTAATCAACAGTTTAGCTAATAGACAAATGTTTTCTTATAAAATCCTGGGAAATCCTAAAAAAGGAAAATAAACTAAAAATAATATTCTCCTTCTTCTTTCTGTCTTTATCAAAATTGCTGGATTAAATTTCATCTGTTAAAATATATTTGAGGGCTGTTAGACCAGCATTTAATAATATTGATATTCATTGGCATAAATTGCTTCAAAGCTGGGGAGGGGGAAATATTGCCAAAAAAGTAGAAAATCATTGTCCCATTAATAAGCATAATAACTAAACATTTTGAGACACACTGCCATTTTCAGATGAGATAAGTGAGGGATTTCTGTAAATCAGATGTTTGATGGCGGTCCGTTCCTGTAGTAGACATACTGGATCGGGTTCTTACTGGGTTCCTTTGTGTCAACAGCGGCCCAGTGGTTGAAAGCGCAGCACAGCACCACATATTCCCCTGGTTCCAGCATGACATCGCAGCCCACAAACTTCCTGACGGAGCGCCTGCTGTGGGCCAGCAGGCGGCCGAGGGACAGAATGCCGCTGCCGTCGTAGGCGGCTCGGAACAGCAGCACGCACAGATCTAGCAGGTGGCTCTCTGCCTTGTCCCAGCGCCTAGCATCACAAGAGAACAGGCAGCTATGACAAAGCAGGATGCTATAAAAGCCACCCCAACTCCCAGGGGGTGCTTGTCTCCTACCTGCTGCCCTGCTGGAACAGCACCAGCTCTACGGACGTTCTCTCCAAGACGGTGATGGATACCACCGTCACTGGGACGTCAGCTCCTCGGGGGAAAACCCCTGGAATCCTGACTTCCTGCCAGTCCGGGTGGATCTTACAGATATCCACAGAGTCGAAATACCTGGAAGGATCACAATAGTTTTACACTGTCTTTTTGTTGTCAAATACAGACTGTGACACCAACAGATCAACTCAGCAAGAAGGGGAATTCATTTTCCTTTTGAATCTAATTTTTGGGAAATTTTCACGATTTATTATTTCCTGCTGAGCCTTTTTGCTCGGGCTGCTGACCCCACGACCAGACCCCAGATAAGCCGCTATAAATGGAGAGATGGATATATCTGGCTAATTTGGAATTATTTTTCTGCCTAAAAGTCATTTCCTGAGCAATTTTATTACTTAATTTCTTTGAAGTCTTTTGGAAAAAACAGAGGGAACAGAGAATTTCAGCAGAGCTTTAGACAATTTCAGGACAAATTTTTGTAGTTTTTTTTCCCCCGAGCTTGATCTTTATAAATTTTCTTGGTGATCTCTTGCTTTTTTTTTTTTTTTTTTTCTTTTTAAGTAATTTCTTGTGATTTATCAACACCTTTTTTTGCCTTATCTCAAGTCCCATCTAAACTCTTGCTGAGTTGTGCCACAAGTGTGAGCATTTCGGTGGGTTCCCATCCACTGGACAGACGGGATGCATATGATATTATGTCCCAAGGAACCTGATAAAATCTGAGAAGTCCATCCAGAAAAGGCCGTCCTCAGCTCGGCGGGTGCAGAGCTCCCTCTTCAGCCGTGGAGGCCAGTCAGGCCAGTCATCCCCCCAGGATCCAGTCCAGGAAAACCGACCCCACGGGTTCCTCAGCTGCAGCAATCTGTAAGACACACAAGAAGTTTGGAAAGTGTCGGACCTTGGAAAGACAGATGGAGAATGTGAAGTATTTTGGAGTTATTAGTTGATGATAAGGTCTCTGTGGACGTGATCCCATATTCTAATTGGATCTTACGACAGTCACAATGCATTTTAACTCGCGGGCGGCATGGCTCAGGTGTTGGAGCAGTCGTCTGTGAACCAAACGTTTCTGGTTCAAGTCTCGAGATTGAACCCCTAACTGCTCCTCGGGCGCTGCGAAGTGGCTGCTCACCGCTCGTGGTTCGTCCATGGTGGGTTGAAGGCAGAAAACAATTTCCAATTTCCCGCAAGGGATTAATAAAGTGAATAAGAAAAGAAGAGAAACAAAATAAGATCTGAGGTTTTATTTATTCTTTCATGCATGAAGTAATTTGGAAACTACTTCCTCTTCACTTCCTTATCCACTTCTATAAAAGGTGTTAGATTGCAAAACACTGAATTCAACCTCGATCTATTCTGCTTATCTTGCAGTCAAGATTGTGATGGGGCTGGATTCCACCCCAGCTGTCATTGGGCAGGAGGTGGAGCTACACCCTGAACCAGTTGCCGGTCGATCCCCTGGCCACAAGTAGAGATGCGACCTCTCTCATCGACACACATATAGAAACAACACATGCAGCCATGAGGAGAACATGCAAACTCTTAAGCAGAAAGGCCCCAACTGGAAAAAAAAAACGAGAAACTTGCTGTGAAGCAGTAGTGCTACCCGTATCGTGTTAACCAACTCATTCTCTCATGCTGACCTGTGCCCTTCCACATCACGCACATCAAGCACCGAGTAGGCGTGTCGTGGCCGTAACCCCAGGGACTCATACACAGCGTCATCCACCTTCATGTTTCCTCCTCCACATGAAGCCCCCATCAGGAAGCTGACGTCACACATGAGACTGTGGGTTATACCAGAACAAGGACTGAGTGCCCCCCCGCACCCCCACCCCAGCTTCACAAACACAGGCTCACTCACCCAGCCTCCTTGGAGCTCAACATCCTTGCCCATATCAGGTCGGTGTCAATTGGCTCCTCCTTGGGGTTTGTGGCGCTGAGCTGGAGGGCCAGGGACTCGCAGGGTGCCCCAGTCAGCGTGGACAGGCCCTCGATTGCACGGCCTGCTTGCAGGGCGAAGTAGGAACCGTGGAGTTTGGCCAGGGCTTTTTCAATCAGAGCCACCCAAAGCTGCTTCCGCTGTGCCTGTGGAGGCACAGGACCCAGTCAGGCTGTCAAATTCTATAAATCAATACATTTACATCCCGGGTCGTTTTTCTGCCAATTGGCCAGTAAAATGTTTTTTCTTATTAAATGTACATTGTTGTTTTTAAAATAAATTAGCGCAAGATATAACTTTGGAATTTACAAGAAAAGTAAATAGAAAACAAAAGTAAAAATAACACAAGTTCATTTACATTCAACAAGAAAACATTTAAAAATTTAAGTCAGCCTAAAATTGACTAGAAAATGAGAGGAAAAATTGAATCAAAAATCAGTGAGAAATGATTAACATCAAATAAGCTGCTTTCAGCAAGACTTACCGGAAAACTAACAAGGTGTCAATTCAAAATAAGAAATGAAGGTGCAGTTATAAGGGCGGCACGGTGGCACAGCGGTTAGTGCTGCGGCCTCACAGAACGAAGGACCAGGATGGACAGGAACTCTGCTGAGAAGTGCATCCAGTGATGTATTCTCTCATTCCTCCTTCTCTTCCTATCATGTCTTCACTGATATCTGGTCATCAATGCATGGAAGTAACCTCACGTTTTTGGCTGCCTTTTCACAGGTTCCCAGGAGATGTGGCATGATCTACTGCAGTGGTCTTGCCAGGCTCCCACCATTGCAATTTCATTTATAAATATTGGCGCTATTGCCATATGGCTATCTGCGCTACTTTTACTACTAGTAGGAGATCTTTTGCTCCTGTTCCTCCCAACCCTCACACCTCCCTCTGCCTCTTTCACACCCTTGCTATCGATTTCTCTGTCCTTCTCTCCCTCCTGCTACCCCAACGAGTCGAGACAGAAGGCGCCCACGCTGACCTCGGATCCGTCAAGGGTTTCCGTCTGGTAAAAAGCTGTTTTTCCTCGCCACTGTTGCCAAG
>CAAKHD010007719.1:19007-48135 GCA_901007705.1 Fistularia tabacaria
ACATGAGAGATATATGATGGTACTGTGCGTCATGAAGATGGGTTGTTACATCACCATAGACGGTTACTGCAGCTGGAGCTGTCACACACACACACACACACACACACACACACACACACACACACACACACACACACACACACACACACACACACACGCACTCAAACTCCACCTGCAGTTGAATTATCCCTTCTCCCCCTTAGCAGTGTAAATGTCATCGTGGTCATTCTCTTCCAGACAGTGAAGATAATGTTTGTTGTGCTCTTTAATAACAGCACTTTGCTTGATCCCCATGATCAGGCCTCCAGAGAACCAATTGGAGTCTTGCAACCCACCAGAAGTCAGAGCATTTGGTCCAAACAACCCTACAATTCCACTAACATCTTTTTTCTCACTTAACTTGAAATTAAATATTTTAATTCTTTACTTTTTTTGCTGCAAGAATGTTAGACTACTTCATTTTCACTATCCATCCATCTATCCATCCATCCATCCATCCATTGTCTGCCGCTTATCCGACTCAGGGCCTCGGGGGATGCTGAATCCGATCCCAGCTGTCATCAGGCGAGAGGCGGGGTTCACCCTGAACTGGTCGCCTGTCATACAGAGACAGACAACCAGTCATACTCTCATTCCGGACAATTTTCCAAATTTTCCAATTAACCTGCTGCATGTTTTTGGACTGTGGGGGGGAAACCCACGCAGACACGGGGAGAACATGCAAACTCCACACAGAAAGGTTCCCTGTCAAAATCAAACCAGGGTCCTTCGTGCTGTGAGGCTGAAAAGCTGCCCACTGCGCCATCGTGCCGCCCTCATTTTCACTATATGTTAAAAACTGTCATGAACATGGTAACTGCTGGGACCTACCCAGAAATACATGGATTTAGAGACTTTCGTTAATTGACCGGTGAGCAGTCCAGGATGTGCCGTGCCTCTCGGCAGCTGGGTTAGGCTCCGGCATCCCTAGTGATCCTGAGTAGGATAAGCAGCAGACAATGGATGGATGGATGGATGGATGGATGGATATCAGATGTTATTGATAGCGGTCAAAAACATAAGGTGGATTAAGTGATCTATCTAAAGTGTGTCTGTGGGATGAAGCACAGCAGAGCAAGAAATGGAAGAAAAATATGTAATTTAAAACTGAAAAAAAAAACCTCTTATTCATGATAGAGAATATAGGGAATGTAAATGATAAATGCTCATATCAGCAAGTCTGAGCAGACAAGTGGCTCAGCATCCGAAAAGCTCCCAGTGGGACAGGGAGCTGGGCTAAAGATAGAACGAAACCGTGAAGCAGGCAATCCAGCTGAATCCAGGCATGAAAGACCTTCTGGGTGATTTTTTTTAACATTCAAAAGCCCAACTTATGATCTGGAGGATCTCTGGAAATGACTGGGAAACTCCTGATGTCTGAATGCATTAAGCAGCCTCTTCAGCTCTGTTCCTCCTTATTTTCCTCAGTTTTAGTAAGCCAACTTTGATCGCCAAACATCAAACGTGGTGTCTGAGTATCTGCAGCCCTGGATTTCCACAGGGGAGCTTGCATTGCCTTTAGCAAATCCCCGACTGTGGTTCAACCGCCAAGGAGTTCCCAGGTAGCTTTACATTTCCTGTCAGCAAGTAACTTGACACTGCCAGTCAGGTGACGATGGGCTTGCAGTGAGGGCTCAGACTGGACAGAATATAGATCCATAAACCACAGAGACACAGAGCAGACTAGAAATCAGACATTCGCTTTGTATCAGGCACCATGAAAAATTGATGAACTTGCAGTAAAGCTCGGAACGCTGGCAGAAAACGAACGAAAGAATCCACTCAATTGGAGTGGGATTACGATAAATCTTAAGCGCATATTGTTATCTATTTATGTATCTATTTTATCAATATAATAATATCCATCCATCCATCATCTGCCGCATATCCTGCACTCAGGGTCGCGGGGGATACTGGAGCCTATCCCAGCTGTCATCGGGCGAGAGGTGGGGTTCGGTCGCCAGTCAATCTCAGGGCCACATATACAGACATACAAGATTCACTCACTCACTCATTCAGGGTAATTTTTCCCAATTTTTTCCAATTTACCTGCTGCATGTTTTTAGTGATGGTTGTAGAAATGACTTGTTTCCTTTTTAGATGCTCTTTGATAATAAAGGAGAATATTAGGCCAATCCTCCACTGCTTTTCCTAGTTAATCAACTTGATTTCTCACAAATGTGGGAATAAAAGTGCTGTTCCATTTTTCGATAGAAAAGACAGTAATACTATTATCATCATTAGCAATAGAATGAGTATAGGTGATATCATTGGTAGTAGTTTGAAATATAAAATAAATAATGGGTTGCTGAATGGTTCGAATAAACACCCTTGTGTGAGTTTTTCTTATGGAACAGGAACTGACATTTTTGTGCTGAATATCCAGGAAATGTCTGTTTTGTAATTGTTCCAATGACTTAGTAACAAACTACTGAAGTCATAACCGACATTTTTTTGCTGAATTTTGTAATAAGGCTCAGTGAAATCCTTCATCTCTGTGATTCTGTACTACAGTGTGTCACAACATCCATTCCTGAATGATCAAAATGCCTTTGCTGTACAAACTGATCCTTGGAACTCACTGTGCTACACTTGGAAAGGTTTGATTCAGCATTGTGATTGGGCTTAAGCAGCCACTGCATCGGCCACTGCATCGGTCTTCAGCATAGGACTTGTCGATGTGACATATTAAACATTTTGTTGTGATTTTGTCTTCTGTCTTCACTGCTCACAGCCACTCAGACTCCTGCGACCCTCGGTGACTGATGGACAGTGGGACATTTTCATGCCGACACCTGTCCCTCACACTGAGCTGGAGCGGCAGCTCTGTGGCTCCTCACCTGTTTGCTTACATAAGCAGGTCTGGCAGAAGAAGCAATTAGTAGTTGTTGGCATAATTGAGTTCTTCAGTTAAGCTAAAAGGTCATTCATCCTTTCATTCTCTATACTACTCGACCCTGCTGGAGCCTATCCTAGCTGTCATGGGCGAGAGGCGGGGTTCCCCCTGGACCGGTCACCAGTCGATCACGAGGCCACATATATAAACAGAAACCATTCACCCTCTTGTCTGTGGAGGTTCTGTGTCATCCAGGTCATGGTCAATTCTTGCCCAAATCTTCTTCTCGTACCAACTAGCTTCTTCAGTCTGAAGAAGCCTCTTGGATGAGAGGTGAAATGTCTTCAAGGGAAGAAAATCAAATCCAGTTGACAGGCATTCACCCTCTCATCATGTCTGGACAATTTTGGGTCTCCAATGAGCCTACGGCATGTTATTGTACTGTGGGAGGAACCTGAGGAACCCAGAGGAACCCGCAAACGTGGGAACTACATGCAAACTCCACACAGAAAGGCCCGCAGTCGGAATCCAACCAGGGACCTTCTTGCCGTGGATCTCAATGGTCCCGATTTACCTGCGCTCTCGGTGCTGGCCTGGCCGAGGAAGCTGCCGAGGGATGAAGGTGCTTTGGCTGCTTCTCAGGCATCCCATGACAGGGGAGGGAGGCGAAGTGGCGCTCCGGGGAGTCCGGTCGCCCTCTGCCTCTTTGACGAGGGATGACGTGGAGCTTCCCATTGGGCTAGGGGCGGAGCAGATATGAATTCTTACAGGAAGTTAGAACATTTTCATTCATCTGAACCAGCCTCTATCACTGACTGATGAGAAAAGGAATTGCTAAAATTAGTTTTATATGTGATAAAATGCAGCATTTCGTTTAAATCCTTTCCAAACACTGTTCTGTGTCATTTCTCTTATTGACTGTGGGCTACATTATGGAGTCGAGCTAAAGAAAAATAGCGAGTTCAGTAAAAAGAAAAGAAAAAGGCATTTTACTGCGACTCGACTATTCCCCGAAGACAAAGAAAAAAGAAAAGTATTTAACAGGAAGAAATCCTGAACAGAACCAGATTCAGTGTGGGAGGGCATCTGCCATTGCTGCTTAGGTTCTACACATCCAGTCGATTTGTTTTGTCGCTTACAGTTGCTCTGTCCTGAGCATTCCAGGCCCCGAAATTCAAACACTGTTTTATTTAAATTTTTCTAAATACGTCATCATCCATGCTGGTTAACTTGCCTATAAACCAGATTGAGCTGGAATACAGGAATTGTTAGGAGGGAATGCAAAAACTTGTTCCTTATTTTTTTTTCTAAATATATAAATGTTTTATTGCTACGTTTCAGCTTCTAGAATATCAGCTGTTGTTTTTCTTTTTAATCAACAAGAACACTGAGCAGGAAGTTTTTTGAAAATTCCCTTGTAAGTAAATACTTAGACGGAATCAAGCTCAGGGACGAGGAAAATCAGAGAGTCCATTACACTGAGATTGTCTTTCCATGATTGTACAGGTGTCATGTTTTGGGGTTTTTTTTGCCATTCAGGTCGCTCTTCCTGCTCCTAGTCCTCAGACAGTCTTGTCCTTGAACAAGGTCTCAAAGTGTCCTCAATAACCTCCACAGCTGCCCGTTCAGATGACGAGGACCAAACTCCTCACTTCCTGGCCTGGTTCTAAAACTTAAGACTTCAAACACTGAACGAATCTTTGCTGTCGTCTGAGTGTCTCACTGCAGATGGAATCCCAGCTGGTCCTTAAGTTACTAGACTTTGCTGGTGCAGCTGCAGCGGATCTGCTGAGAGGAGGAGAGACACAGCGGGAGGTCACTCTGCAATGGGGACCATTATGAAGACCACTTACCTGAGTGCAGACTCGACCGGCAGATGAGGGGAGACACGGATGAAGATTCCTGCCTGAAGCCTCCACACATCCTCTTCGCTGGAGGCTCATCTGCAGTCACTGCCGTCTCTCCACTCATCAAGCTGCCAGGAACACTAACACATTTCCTGTCAGTCCTTCCAAAATAAAGTCCCTGCACAATACATGAATATGTCAGGGGCTGCAGAAGGTAAATTAAATACATTAGTTCAGCATTTTTTTTAAACAATCAAAAACTAAATTTGACTGTTTTGCTTAAATATTGTATTGCCAGCACTTTGTTGATGCTATGTTAAAGAGACTGATGTTATTCTTATGATCATTTATTGATTATAAATTTAAATGATGGGAGGTTACTTCTCCTCAGATGAGTTGCTTCCTCTCCTTTCTGCCAAAGACAGAGCAAATCCAAAGGATGGAAAAACAGTAAAAATAACGAGTCTTAACATCCAAGCTCAGCGACACGCTGTGATATAAAATTTTGTGGGCCATCTCGGGCCAACGTCAGCCACCTCATCAAAGGGCTCCCGCTGGTTCAACCACCCCCAGGTTCCTTGAGGCACAGATCATCTGCACCTTTTTGTTCAAACACAGAAAAAAACCCTACAGTCCTAATATTCAGAGAGTGCATTGAAGCATCATTAAAAATATAAGTCTATTCTACAAAATCATATCAAATAGTAATTAATTTGTCTGTGTGCTTAGTTCTCTATCCATTGTCAGAATAGCTGCTGGTTTTGTGATAGTTCTCTGGGTCTGCATCAGTCCAGATGGGATCATTTCACGATTGCTTCCTAAAAGACATTTTTCTCAGTGTAAAGGTTTTGAAGAGGTTAAGTACATTCTAATCAAATCTTCTTCACGCTACCCTGTCGTTGAGGTTTGGAAATTTTGGAAAATAGGCTTGTTTCCCATTTTTTGTTTTCTTTTGTGTTTTGCAAGCCTTATGCTTTTCCCCCCCCAAGTTATTCACGGTATGGTCGGCTGTAAAATGCATCAGGAAGCTAAAAGCCGCAGTTTCATGGGATCCGAGCACTTAAACTTACTGATGTCCATTATGATTGTAGGAGAGCAATACTCGATAATTACCAGGACAACTTTTTAGAAACTAGATGATGACAGGAGAGGCAGCAGGATTTCCTGTCCAGCTCTTTTCATTGCTGAATTTTACTCCCCGTGATTTAAAAAAAAAGTAATTTAGGTGTCTTAGAAATTGAGAATTGTAAAAAAAAAAAAAAAAAAAAACAAAGATAATCAGACCCAATATAAACAAATATAAACAAATAAATACAGCTCTTTGTGCTCATTAAGGCTTTTAAAATCCCAGGTCAGATTGTTGATCCAGGGACTGCTGCTTTCTGATCCTTGCCTGGCAGATGAGACACTAATGACATACAAGTGAATTGTGTAACCTTGAATTTAAAATTCCCAGAATTTTTTATTTATTGCCATTTTCCCATCAAGTGTTCTGGTTGTTTTATTGAAAACATATTCACATGTCCGATGCAGTCTGAGAACTGAGATGCAAAAATAACATTACTGTTGCCTTTTCGCCACTGCAGAGGGAGCTGCGAGTTATGGGTAATGTAGTACTTAATAAAAATGCCATGAGATTTGCAGTCATGTGGGGAAAAAAAAGCCCCCGAAGGCATCACAGGTCAGCTTCCATTTTCTACTACGGCGTTTTTCTCCAGACTTCCTCCCCGGCTATATAGGTGGCTGTGACGTTGAGAGCGTCGTCCAGCAGCACCAAGTCTGTGGGGAGACAAAGGACTCATGAAGCGGAAATGGCTACCTTGGAAAAACAGAGGGAAGGGGCTACCGACCTGCGTCTGAGCCAAAGTCCAGGTTTCCCTTCCGCTCGCTGATTCCCAGCAGCTGGGCGGGATGCAGGGAGGCGGCTTCCAGAGCCTCTTCCATGCTGCAGCCTGTGCCGCAGACACACAACCTTTATCAGATGATGCAGCAGCGAACGGTAAGAGGGCTGAACGTGTGCCTTTCACAAGAATGCTATCCAAAAAAGTACCAACAGGAGGCAAGAATTGTCCAATCCATGTATGCACATCTAGGCAGCTAATGTTCTGTATGTTTCATACCATTTATAACCTCTGATCAAAGGCTCTATCCTTATATGTACCACTATACAAACGCATAGCTGAAACCTGGTTACCCTGGTTACCGGAAATTTGTCCAATGTGTTTCTGTTGCCACGGGTGGTAAAACAAAAGATACACAAGGGGGAAAAAACGAGTCAAAATTTCAGACAAGAAAAAAAAAATCCTGATGAAAGCTGAAGATCTTGACAACACATCGGTTGAGAATAGGAGGCGGTGTTGCCGTCACGGATGAACTGTGAGGCCATGAACCATATTGTGAAGTGTAAAATAGTTGCAGGTGACCTTTGACCTCACCAAAGAAGCTTATCTGCAGTCTGAATTCTGCTTTCCTAAAAGAAAACACAAAGTAGATGCTTCCATGGCTACCCTCAACAGTAATTCTACATTCATATATTTATTCCTGTTATGAGTAGACTTGAATACTTCAGAAATAAATATGCGATCTATTTTTTTCTAAATGCTTCTTTAAAATACTGAATATTTTTGGGTGCATTTTGCCACATTGATTGGCTAGTCTGGTCCAATGTGTTTGTGGCTCTTGTTTGACTACACACTGCGCACTAAGAACTTTAAAGTGCGGGTTGCTGGTATCAGCAGTCGTCTTGAACATAGGAAAAAATAAACGTTCCTTAATTCATCTGAGAAATGAATCTGATCTGAAACTGACCTGAAGCCTGCCTGAAGTGGCGAACACACATGTCCATTGTGGCGATGCTGCCGCTCAGCGTCTTAGTACCTTGGAAACAAAAGTCGACACACTAAATACTGACACGGTCAAATAAAGTCATTGAGGGTAAAAAAAAAATGTGTGCGTACGTATGAATGTGAATTAAAAACTATATTTACACACACACACACACACACACACACACACACACACACACACACACACACTTGAATATATATGTATATAAAAAAAATGCAGTACAGTATGTATGTAGATATTTTTGCACAAACACACACACCTAAATAAATATTTGGGGATTTCTATAATTCAGTGAAGAACAACATAATCATTTTTTGACGTCTCAAAATTACGATTTTTACAATTATGTGCCAATTCTCTTTTAGAAAAAAAATTCATGTATGCATGCATAGGGAGCTAACATACTGTATGTCTCAAAAAATATATGAGCTCTAATCAACTCTTGGCTCTATCCGTTTATGCACATGACTATGAAAGTAATGCGAAAGCAATGACATAATATCAGTGACATCCACAGTTTGATGCTACACAGCGGCTGCAAAGGAACATAAAACTACAATACTCGTGCTATCAAGACACTGAGGAACAATTTACGAGCCGTAAACTGCAAAGGGAACGTTCTCACAAATCTCTCTTGTCTGTCTTTCCCGCTTTGTCCCTCTTTGCTCTCAAATGCTGATTCTATACCTGTTTTTATGTGGCTTGTCTAACTAAAAAATGGAAATACTGTTTATTTTTGTTGCCTTTGGCTTAACAGTCTATACTATTGCTTTTATGTTTTGTTTATTTTGCTTTTCATCATCATCCTGCTGTTGGATTTTTGGTGATCCAAATAAAACGTGCACTGCATTACAATAGATAGCGTTTTTGGAAATAGGACATGCGGGAGGCAGAAAGACAAACTGCAACATTTTCTTAACTGAATTGTGGCCGACAGGCCATGACAGGGTGAGGCAGGCATTTCCAGTTCATTTGCCTTAAAAATAGTTTGCACTTTTCCTGATAATTAAATACTAGCTGAATCTGAGCAACAGAGGTACAGAAAAAAAATCGACAAATGAACTACCCATGAGAAAAAATAATGTGCTTGAAAATTAAAAGAAATATGACATTAAAAATGGAAAAAAAATGGAAAAATTATAAAATTACCTGAAGGCTTTAAAAATCAAGTTATTTCAAGAAGAAAAAAACAAAAAGGAGAAAAATAAAAGGAGTTTTTGGTATTTACAAAAAATATGCAACTGAAGACTTGAAGACGTCAGTTGACATCAGCAAGAAGACATCAGAAGTCAAGCGTCTTCTGTCCACATAACCATGGATGATGCAAATGTGATAGTGTTCAGTGTCAGAATAGCTACCTGCCACGTAGGCATGGAGACCCTGGATCTCGATGACCTGCTGGCCCAGAGTGTGACGACCAGGAGGAAGACCCATCGCCGCGATTGCATCGGTCACCAGCACCAGACCTGGAAACACACGCCCGAAGAGCAAAATGTGTCAGAACACTAGAAACTCTAAATAAATGTTGTTTCAAATATGCAAATAAAACAGATATTCATCATATTATATTGTGACAATGGTAAATGAAGAAGTGCATTTTTATTATGTTACAGGAGAAAAAAGCCCAAAACCAAACACCACAAATCTCATTCAATCATTCAAATTCTAAAAGTGTAATATCCAAGCAAATGTAAGTTAGTTTATATATAATAATAAGAATATAAGACAATATCTGGGGCCTTTTCTGTCAGCACTCATCGATTATTCCAAGCTGGTGTAAATCTAACTCTGCAAATTTTTTACAATTTTTTTTTATTTTACTGGAACTGTATTTATCTATTTTACAATGTCAGTTAACATTTAAACTGCTTCCCAAGATGAGATTGGGAATAATAATATAAAATATATTTCCACTAAGACTGACCTGAGGGATGAGCTCGATGAGCAATCCGCAGGGCTGCAGGGTTGGTGTGGATCCCATCAGCGATCATGCCGTAATAGACTGTCCTGCCCGCAGGGACTTGGTCGCTCGTAAGCAGACCAACAATACCTGGATCCCGATGGTGGAACTGAAAAGCCGCTCGGCAGACAAGATGATGAGAAACACGGTGAATATTTCATGTCTGATGGCTGTTACTGCTGATGCGCAAAACAAAGGACATCAGCATTCTTTGTTTCTCACCATAGTTTATTACAACAACCTTCCAGTAACATGCTGCTCCCTGCTGCTTTATGGTTTGAAGAGTAAAACTAGTAGCAGAAACAAGCAGCTGGGAAAAAATGTTTACAGTACTTTAAAAAAAAAAACCCTGGGACTGCTCTCTTTTTGGAAAACAAAAAAAAATATTGTTTTCCTACATCTGTAATTCGCATTTAATTTACTCGACTTGGTGGAGAGGCGGCACGGTGGCACAGTGGTTAGCGCTTCGGCCTCACAGCACGAAGGTTAAATTCCGACATGGAACCTTACTGTGTGGAGTTTGCACGTTCTCCCTGTGTCTGTGTGGGTTTCCTCCGGCCTCTGCGGTTTCCTCCCACAGTCCAAAAACATGCAGCAGGTTAATTGGAAAAAAAAAAAAAAAATTGGGAAAATTGCCCCGAATGAGTGAGTGAGTGAATGGTTGTTTGTCTGTATATGTGGCCCTGCGATTGAATGGTGACGAGACCAGGGTGTCCCCCGCCTCTCACCCGATGACAGCGGGGACAGGCTCCAGCATCCCCCACAACCCTGAGTGCAGGGTAAGCGGCAGACGATGGGTGGAGTTGGTGGAGAGAGTAAATATAGAACGGAGAGCGTGAGAATGACATGAGGCTGACATTCTCCTAAACTGGATAGAAGCCACATCTTACACTCAATTTCTGTGCACCCCCAATTTTTCATTTGGTTCAGGTGACCTATTTCTGTCTGACCGTTCTGAGCCAGGGGACAAAAATAAGCCGAAATGGGCGTTTGTGACTCACGGGCAGCATGGCGTTGAAGAGGTGAGTGATGAAGGAAGCTCCGAGCTGAACGGCCTCCTCTGCCTGGGACAGGTTGGCCACTGAGTGGCCTACATGAGGAGAAGGGGGGGGGGGGGAGGAAGACAGCAATCAATATGCAAATATTTTCCGTCTTTTATTTAGTGATTGACAAGAAGCAAATTATATGGAAAGAAAAGAGATGAGACGTTAGCAGTTTTTGTGCCCTGACTCCTGTAACGGCAGACCTGAAGAATTTACCCACCCAGTGACACAGTGACGCCCCTCTGGCAGAGCTCCCGAACTGCCGACTGACTGCTTTTCAGCTCAGGGGCCAGTGTTACCATGGCGACGTTGTCGAGGCTTCCGTAGACTTCCATCAGGTCCTGAAGGCCGCCTGACTGAAAAGTGCGGAGAAATTTCTCAGGATGAGCTCCCTTCTTCTCCTCGCTGATGAACGGACCTTCCAGGTGTACACCTGTGCAGGGAGGGGGCATGATCATACGCAACTCACAGATTCACGACAGAGCAACTGATAAAGAACACGCCACTGTCGACATTGTTGCCTCTTACCAAGAACCCCAGCTCCATCACATCCTCCATTTTTCACTTTGACCTGAGGCAAAACCTGAAACACGTGTTATGAAAGAAAATACAGTTCAGTGCAGAAACTTGAAAAAAAGAAAGTTTAAATCCTAGCAGATCAACTTCACAGCTTTTTAGAGTTTCTGGCGTGATTTAGCTCCAGGTGCAAAAATGTCACTCTTTGTTGTTTGAATTAAACAAATAAAACAGCTTTGTTTAAGAGTTCATTGATCAATTAAATATCACTCTGGTACTTCTAGCCAAGGGACTGAAACAGTGGACAAAGTTGACAGTCCCTGGGTCTTTATGCAGATATAGGAAACACAGTAAGCGGCCTATACGCTTGAAAAATAGATTTTTAGTAACAGGTTTGGCATTAAAAAAACTGATAATAATAAAAAAATAATTAAAAAAACACAGGCGCATCTGTTGGGAGAAACCTTGTGGTAGATTTCCGGGGGAGAAGTGACCAGTGTGGGACAGAACGACGTCACGCCATGCTCCAGGATCTTTTTGGCCACCACAGAAACTCCAGCGCTGACGTCCTCGGAAGCCTGAGAGAAGTCGACGCCATATCCTCCTACAGGAAGTGGAAGTTCACATTCAGGATTCCAGCCATTTTCTTGACATGATTGTCCAAGGACTTTACCTGGACATTTTCACCTCCTTCAGGAGGATTGTCAAGTTATCATGACAAAAAAATAAAACATACTCAGAACTCAATACTCAGTTTTCAATAAAGTAATTCCGATTCCCCCACTCCAACATGCATTGTAGGAGTGTTATTGTCTAGAGTTGAAATGAATGAATGAATGAATGAATGAATGACTTTTTCATCTTTTTTAGTCCTGCTCTTACTTCTCCTCCTTTGTACCACACTTTGATGAAAAGCACTTTTAGTACTTGATATTGATATATTTATTTCTATCAATATCATTATGACAGTTGCACATTGCATTTTGTGCATTTAGCCAGGTTGCGACTATTTTTATTCCTCTTCTTCCCCCCCAAGGTCTGATTTAAAAATATGTGCAGCTTATGCCTGTAACTTATGAAATAATCTCTCGCATTCTTAGAAATTATGACGAATGTATCACTTAAGGACCATTACTAGCACTATACGCTACTTTTATCTTAAGATGCTTCTTTGGAAAAAGAAGAAGTCCTAAATCTAGACAAAAAAAAAAGTCAAATGGAAGCACTGGGAAGCAGGAATGGCTCAGAAGGGACCTGTCAATTTGATTGGCTGATTGCGTCACATGGGGCGCAGCGGCTCGAAGCAGAGAAGCAGCGTCTCACAGTGTGGGCCATTGAAGATGGGAACACAGGGACATAACCTTTGACCCCTTTGCATTTACGCACAATATAGAGAGACGCAGAGGGAGAAGAAATATTTGTCTAGAACAACTTAAGCTTTCCATGACTGCAAAATTGGTCAAATTCCGAAAGCATTCAAAGTCTTTCAATGCGGTATGTGTGAGTTGTGAAATGCTTGTGTTTGTCTTTACCATTGATCTGGACATCAATGAAACCCGGAGCAATGATGCAGCCTTCACAGTCCACACGCTGGTCCGCGTAGCCCTGCTCGTCAAAGAACAGCTTTTCTGGATCGAGAATCCGTCCCTCGCGGACCCACAGGTCCTCTCTGCAAACACACACACATACACATGCACACAGGAGCACACACTTGGTTATACATCCATCCATCTTCTCTTGCTTATCCGGTCGGGTCGCGGGGGCAGCAGCCGGAGCAGGGAGGCCCAGACTTCCTTCTCCACAGCCACGTGGTCCAGCTCTTCTGGGGGGACCCCAAGGCGCTCCCAGGCCAGCCTCGAGACATAGTCTCTCCAGTATGTCCCGGGTCTTCCCCGTGGTCTCCTCTCAGATGGACATGCCCGGAATACCTCCCCCGGGAGGCGTCCAAGAGGCATCCTGACCAGATGCCCGAGCCACCTCATCTGACTCCTCTCTATGCGGAGGAGCAGCGGCTCTACTCCGAGTTCCTCAGGGATGGCTGAACTTCTCACCTTATCTCTAAGGGAGAGTCCGGCCACCCTGCAGAGAAAACTTATTTCGACCTCTTGTATCCGCGATCTCGTTCTTTCAGTCACTACCCACATCTCATGATCATAGGTGAGGGTAGGAACGTAGATCGGCTGGTAAATTGAGAGCTTCGCCTCCTGGCTCAGCTCCCTCTTCACCGCGACAGACCGGTACAGAGTCCGCATCACTGCAGACGCTGCACCGATCCGCCTTTCCCTCACTCGTGAACAAGACCCCGAGACACTTAAACTCCTCCACTTGGGGCAGGACCTCTTCCCTGACCCGGGGCACCCGGAGGATTTGGAGGTGCTGTTCCTCATCCCGGCCGCTTCACATTCCGCTGCGAACCGCTCCAGTGAAAGCTGGAGATCATGGCTCGGTGAAGCCAAAAGAACCACATTATCCGTAAAAAGCAGAGACACGATCCTGTGGCCACCAAACCAGATCCCCTCGATGCCCTGGCTGCGCCTAGACATTCTGTCCATAAAATTTATGAACACACTCAACAAAGTGAAGCCCTGTCGGAGTCCAAATCTCACTGGAAAATGAGTCTGACTTACATCCGGCAATGCGGACCAAGCGCTGACTCCGGTCATACAGGGACTGAAAAGCCCATATAACGGAGATCGGTACCCAATATTCCCGTAGCACCCCCCACAGGATTACCCGTTTGACACGGTCGAATGCCTTCTCCAGATCCACAAAACACAAGTAGACTGGTTGGGCAAACTCTCATCCCCCCTCAAGAACCCTGCTGAGGGTATAGAGCAGTTCCACTGTTCCACGACCAGGACGAAAACCACACTGCTCCTCCTGAATCCAAGGTTCATCCGCCGGACGGTGGACCAGAATCTCCTTGAAGCCCACCGGAAGTCGTTCTCCATGGTCTCCCCGAACTCCTCCCACGCTCGAGTTTTAGCCTCGGCGACCACCGAAGCCGCATGCCGCTTGGCCTGACGGTACCTGTCAGCTGCTTCCAGCTGGAGTCACCAGAAGGAGCGCTTTCTAGCAGACCCCCTAGGGACCCCAAGAAGGGTGGGTGAACTGAACTGCTGATGGGTGCATAGCCACAAACAACAATCAGAACCCGTCCCCCCGCCTGAAGGAGGAGGCAGGGTATCCTCTTGTCCACCGGGTTGAACCCCAACGTACAGGCGCTGAGTCGGGGGGCAGTCAATATGCCCATCCCTGCCCGACGCCTCTAACCGTGGGCAACTCCAGAGTATGAACAGAGTCCAGACCCTCTCAAGAGGCCTGGTTCCAGACCCCACGCTGTGCGTCAAGGTGAGTCCGACTATATCTAGTTGGAGTCTCTCAGCCTCCCGCACCAGCTCGGGCTCCTTCCCCACGAGAGAGGTGACATTCCATGTTCCAAAAGCCAGCTTCTGCAGCCGAGGGTTGGACCGCTAAGGTCCCTCGCTCCAGCCGCCGCACGGGTCACACTGCACCCAGCTCCGCTGGCCCTTCCTGTGGGTGGTGAGCTCAGGGGAAGAGGGACCCATGTCGCCCCTTCGGGCAGTGCTCGGCTGAGCCCCCATGAATGCCAGGCGCTCATCCATCGAGCCCCACCCCTGGGCCTGGCTCCAGGGGGGGCCCGGGTGACCCGTTTTCGGGCAGGGGGAAAAACTAGGTCCAAAATTGATGTCCGTCATGAGAGTCTTCTGAGCAGAGCTTTGTCTGGTCCTTCACCTGGGACCTGTTTGCCTTGGGTGACCCTTACAGGGGCATGAAGCCCCTGACAACATAGATCACTGGGACACACAAACCCCTCCACCAAAGTAAGGTAGCAGCTCAAGGAGTGTTAAGCACTGGCAGTTAAACTAAAAGCTGGAAAAAAGGAGTGTGTTTTACCTCTGCAGGTGATGGTCTCTCAGGATCCTGCAGTTGACAAACTGAGTGATGGGAGCGTCTGACAAGGATTTATTGGACGGCATTATTTTCCCCCTCAGTACACGACTGGAGGCGCCGTCGCACGTCCACCCGGCTCCAGAGGATACTCTGGTTCCTGCTCTGTGACAGCAACGGACAGACGATGGAGCTAAATGGAGTAAAATTTGGTTCACGGGGATATCAATACAATACATATGGTGCATTAAATGACCTTATTACGATTCATATGGTGCCATTACTGTCCTCTGCTCAACTTGTTGGAAAAATCCTTAAGCAGAATCTGTATCCAGTGTAGAGCTCGGCAAAAATCTATCTTGTCACAAAACACGGCCTTTTCCTGTCTCATTGAATTTTTTCATAATATATCTAATAATAAACCACGAGATGACATATATCTTAATCTGTAACACGTAGTTGGAAAAAGCAATGAATTAGGAGAAACGTGTTTAAGACAGCATATTGCACTAGCCTGGCAGCACTGAGAGGAGAGGGTCCACTCTTCACTGTTTGCATTTTTAAATATAATTATGATTATCATAATCATCATGATCAACATTTCAATAGTTGATATTGTGATGCTGCTTTATTTATGGATCCACTCCACATCTGAAATACCTTGACATAATAAAGCTATGAAATATCTGTGGACAATCCAGTTACTTTAAAAAGGGCATTGGATGGTTAGAGGATTCCAGAAACCTTAATATAATTATCATGCATCAAACCCTGGTAATTCACAGAGATATGTATTAGTTTTTCATCTGTTCATCTACAAATGTGAGATGTTGAGGTCAATGTCGAACTTCAGTAAAAGTGAGGTAAATGGTTTTATATTAAAAGGAAGATTTTTTGGGATTTATACTTTTATTGACGCGGGTTTATTTAACTGGATGAAAATCCCAAAATCTGAAACCGTAGAAGGGTTTTCTTTCATCCCGGCTATTTATTGTATGTATCATATCTTACCACGAACTTTGACTTTTCTTTTCTTTTCCTTTTCAATGGTGTATCCGATGAAAATAGCGATCTAAAATACGAACTTTAATTTGACTATTCGTGTAGGGAAGGACACGCTTGTGGCTGACGAGCAGCTCAATGTTGGGGGAGAAACCTCCATAGTAAACCCCATTGATAAACTGCTCAATTTAAAGCTACCTTGACTCTGTTGTCATTTCCCCGCCCGAAGAGGGAAGAGTCGAGAACAGAGAGAATATCAAGTATCGCGTTTTTCAACCCGGCATATCAATTGAGCGGAATTTTTTTTTCTTTTTTAATTTTTTTACATAAGAACCAAACTTGTTCGATGGTCGCCTCAACGCTTTTGCTCCGCCGAGCTGCGCAGCAACAAGGGCGAGTGGGTTCCCGAAAGCTGCAGTGTTTTTGAACTGAGTTCTGTGGGTTTACGTTTAGCACAGACACCGACTCAATCCAGGCAGCTAGTTACTCAACAGACAGGTTCAAAATGTACGATTTCCATCTTTTTTCCTTATTTGAAAACATTTGAAGGGTTTAATGTAGCTGCATGGTTCTGATACTTGCCTCAGGAGCGAATTCCGCTGTTTGGTTTGGACGGAAGCGGATGTGGTCACGTGACCGAAGGTCAGCTGATCGAATCAAAACAGAATCCCGATCATTGCAGATCGTCTTTTATTACTCATTTTATTGCGGTATAAATGCAGATATCACTTTCGCGAAATCCAGATACATTATGGTTGACGTCGGACACCTTTCTTACACATTATGCAACGAGTGTATCAGTCATCTGATCCAATAATAGATCAAGAAATTAAAGGCATGAGTTCAATCGGCAAAATATCTGAAAAAGAAAAAAAAGTGGAAAATTGGAAAATATGTATATTCAATTTAGAGTGAGCTGTTTCGATTGAAAAGGGCTGTAAAGCAATTAAAAAACAACAACAACAAAAACTTGTGGGTATTGCACAAACAGCAGTCATCCGCTTTCTGTATCCATACAATTCCATAGTGGGCCACTAGGAGGAGTCAAAGCACAACATTCCCTCAATTGAAATAGAACCGTTACTTGAATTTCCATCCTGGAAACTGTATTTAGCTCCTACTGTGCTGAGAAAAAAAAGCAAAATAGCTTAAACAAAAAATAGAAATTGAAAAACAAAACAAAATAGAAATTTGTGAAACAACATTGAGCCTGGTTTTAGCCTCAGACTTCAGCAGACTCACAATTACAGCCATGATTTGGATCATTTAGGTTTTCGATTCCTGCCCATCAAATATGCATATCAAGGCCACCTCTGTCATTTTACATTAATGTGATATATCAGAATTATTTAAAGCTACCTTGGATTAGATTTTTCAAATAAGCTCCATGATATTTTCATCTCTATATTTGGGATGTTATTAAGATAGACATATAAGCTTCATCCTCCATGAACTCCCTTTTTAGTACCAGTAGTTAATATGCAAAAGCACTTTTAGCATTGCGACAAATTCATGTTATTAAGTTTAGTTGGTAAACTAATGCTACTCAGTTATATTAATTTTATTAATTTGTTTGTTTTTTGGGAAAACTTCACCTTCAGATACAAACTATTTTTAAAAGAGAGCATGGAGGGAGAGACATTTGTGCATGAAACACAGGATCTATAACTTGATTAATGTACTTAATGCTACATCAATGGTAGCTATGATATTGTGACATCATAAACAATCTATTTTATTTCTAGAAACACAGAGATGAAAATGTAGTTGAACAGATTTAAAGAGCATATTGAGGATTTATGCTGAGGTGTGCTTTGAATATGCTTATAGGTAGCAGGATAGAGTAAAATTACATGCATAGTGATACACAGATTTAGCATTGTAACCAGATGATACCCATTTAGGTCATGACTGGTTTTGTGTATGACTTACGTGTGTGTCCAAACAAAGCTCAGTTTCATCACCTGTGAGGTGATCTGGGTATCCCATTTTCACATTTCTCCCAACTCCTTCCATGCACCCCCCACCGCAGGCTGCAACCCCCACCCATTCCTGAAAGTCAACAATAAACCACGTTTCCAGTAAGCCGGATAACTCTCCAAGTCCTGCTCATCACCATGGTGACCACTACCAGAGTGTCTTCTGGCCTGAACAGGCCACCCATGAGGGGACAGCCAACCGTTTCCCCCAATATGGATCTAAATGTAGATTTTAAGTGTTCACACTGTGCCTTTATAAACCAACCCATAAATTAAATCCATGTGACGGTAAATGAAAGGTTATTTAATTCAACTTTCATTGAAAGGCCGGTGAAATCAGCATCCAGCTGAGACCTAAATGTAGCCATCTTGGAACGGACTATTCATTTTTTTTTTTCTGCTTATATTATATCTGTAAAGCTGGCAATTTTCTTAAAACTGTTCAATGATGTCTTGCTATTATATAAGCTAATGTTTTAGGGGATACATTCTTGTTGAGGAAGTTATCGTTAAAGGTTTAAGATTATTCCCAATGTTTTTTTTTGTTTTTGTGTATTTTTTTTTTAAATTCCTGCAAATTTCTTAAAAGCATTCCTTGCTTATGACTATATTGTGTTTTGTTTTTGGTTGGTTGGGTTTATTTTTAAGAGCAAAATGTTCCAGTTATAACGTACAATTTGTATATAAATAATCCCATGATTGGAAAAATAGCAGCAAAAAAACCAAAACAACTATCAGTAGTAAACAGCTAATTAGTAAACAACTCTACTATTTAGTGTCGTGGGGCCTCATGCATTCTTGATCTGTTTCTAATGGAGACAAAGACGTTCGCCTCTGAGTGGATGAAGGACTTTAAAAACAAAACTAACAGTATATTTTACAGCTCGTTCCTCGCTCTTTTGTCACACATGACGTCAGAATTCCCGTCTGAGATGCGTGAGCGACACGGTAGCTTTTTGTTTTGTCGCCACATCTTATTCACGGCCGCTTAACTCCTGAGTCGGGGTCTCTGAGGCCTTTCAGGCTCCCTGATTCCTTAATCTGCTAGTGTTTAAAGCCGTTTGTATGCTCAGGCCAGAAGAGGCAGGGGTTTGACGGTCGGTTTGCTGATCCCCCCCATGAGAACAGCGAGAGGCCTGGACATGATGAAACCGTGGGCAACAAGGTCACGGTGCAAAGTCAGTGCTGATGCTCATCTGTGACAGGCCTCGGTAAGAAATGGGATGAAGGGATCACCAGATTTCTGCCAAGTTCTCTCGAAAAGTTCACTCGGAATTGAACACAAAAAATAATTACAAAATGACACCCTCTCTGTCTTATTTGGGTTTTACAAAAGTTCCATAACAGCATGGCCTACCACTGTGGACCATGTGGTGCTCTTTTACTTTTTATAGCAGGTAAATTAATAAAATGAATGTTTGAGTAGCAGATTGAATAGGTTTTAAATGTAAAACCATTGCTAAAGACTTACTCACCAAACACTAATGAGCATTTAAATCAAAGAAAAGTACTCATCTATCCAGTCTCAGCATACGTCATTTGAACTTCCTTTCTGGCAATATTGTGGACCATCACTTACTGATTGAAAGATGATTTCTTCGTTTTTAGATCAAAAATTTGTACATCATCTCTTGCACACTGGTTGATAATTTCTGCCCATTTAATCATTCCGTTGCCACAAAAGTCTAATAAGTGAATAGTAAATGGTGTTGGTTCTAAATTGTCACATTTCTGAAAAAAAAAAGAAAGAAAGAAAAAATAAACAAATACAATTGTTTTTCCAATAAGCAAACATAAAATCTGACTGCAATGCTTTTTCAGATATGACATCTATCATATAAGATTGACTATCTTCAAGATATCATATAACTGGATAGTCATTCAAATATAATACATCATATCATATTAGAATGACCAAATTGGTTTCCTGTTTGCTGATCCAACGACAAGGTCATCAAAAGATTCACAGTATTGTGAAAAGCTCTTCCGCTACTTTCGATTTCTCCCCGGAATGTGAGGACGAGTGAGAACGGATTCAGCGAAGAGCTGTGTGAAACCGTGGGGCTAGAAGGGACATCAGATTTTGGTGTCTCCTTTATTTGCTAATGGATTTCCCTTTTTACAGACTCTCCAGGTCTGTTTGCAAACAATCCACCCCCATCAGATGTCAGAGGCTGTGGGGTTGGGAGGGTGTCAAGGGGGGTGGCCTGGCAGCCTTTGGATTATCTAAATGCCATTGACCTTAAATCACAAACCAGAGTTTGATCAGTATGTGAATGATAATTCTGAGTTCTGGCCACAAGCTGGAGGCTAAAAGTGAATCACTACACAAGCATAATTTTATCTAGTTACGGACCAGGTTTGGAAAACAAGTCATTAAGCCAAGACCTTTACATAATATCATAGAGAAAACAAAACAAGACTGCAATGAGAAAAATGAGGAAAAAGGAGAATTTAAAAAACTACATAAAATTGAATAACAAAAAACGGTATGGCACACATTCAACGTTTGTGTAGCAAATGTCTTAAACATATAGTATATAGAGATAATTAAGATAATTAATCATTTTTCTCTTGTTTATGAATCAATTAGTTTAAGAGCTGGAAAAAAAGAAATATACTGTAACCATCATTTCTTTATTTGTTCATTCATGTATGTATTTACTTTATTTTTTAATGATTATATTGATGTGAATATTGATGACTCTCAGGCAATGATTAGGCAATGAATTCACAAAAATAGCACCATAAAATGAATTATGGATAATTCAAAATATTGTTGTTGTTTTTTTTTTGATGACAAATGACAAAAGGAAGATATCACTTCCTGCCCGTGGCCTCACAGCTTCTTGACTGTCCCTTCGCTGTGGACCGCACGCAGCCTGCACGGCCTCCGTGTCTCCAGATTGTTCTAGAAAACTCTGGAAGAGTCTCCTTCGTAGGAGGGATTTACACAAAAAAGACAGAGAACTCCCCCCACACACAAACACATCCTCCCCAGCCCTCCCCCCACTACCCTGCATTCCATGCAGCCTGTTTGCATTCCTCTCAGTTAATAAGTGTATGTCTGATTCATGGCGGGGGGCGACACTAAGATGACAAGGGGGATGCTGCAAAGATGCAGAGGGGAGGGAGATGGGAGGTTGCGTATATCTCATATGTTATGGCAGGTGGCCGACTGATGATACACACTTGTTTTATGTAAAGATAAGCATTGAAGTCCTGGGGGTCTCCGCGGTGATGGTTGCTAGATAGAGTTTTCAGTTGGACACGCTTTTGGTTCTCCTTCATTGAAGTCAATCATTCCTGAACTGCAGAGGTTGTTAGATCACATATTAAACCCAGAACACCAGCACTCTTCCTCGTGCAGGGATAATCAGCAAAGCACACAAAAGTGCCGATTTAGGTCCAAGATAGTTTTCAAATTAGGAAGAGGTGGTACACTTGACCCAATGTCATGAATCTTTAATTGGTATGGAATTGTACTTGGTGCAGACAAGGAAACCACACACAGATCCAGAGCCACCAACTACCGCTGTTAGTGGCTTCTGACCTGTAGGGGCCGACAAATTCTTGCATCCTAATTTTTGATCTATTCCTTAATTCATTATCTATCACTTATCATGCATTCAGGGTTGCAGGGGGGGCTGGAGCCAATCCCAGTTGTCATTGGGCGAAAGGCGAGGTTCACCTTGGGCTGGTTGCAAGTGAATAGCAGGGACAATTCCAGAGACATACAACTCTCACTCTATCATGCACACGTCTTGACATTTTAGGGTCTCCAATGAAGCTACTGCATGTTTTTGGACTGTAGGAGGAAACCCACGCAGACATGGAGAAGAACATGCAAAATCCACACAGATAAGCCCCCAATCACAATTTAACCAGGGACCTTCTTGCTGTGCAGCCGAAGTGCTGTGTCACTGTGCCACCCAGCTACGTTTTTAACTTTCTCCAACAACTTTTTGATGTGAACAATCATGTTTTGTTATCATTTAGCACAGCATTTGTGATTTCACCTTTTAGCAACCCGCAGCCCTTGGCGAGAAATAACAAGTTGTCTCATAATTTCACTATAGGTGTGTGTGTACACACTTGGAGTACGCATGCACGCACACACACGCACACACAGCACTCATGCGCACACACACACACACACACACACACACACACACAATTTTGCAATAAATAATCATCTGCAGAAAAAAAAAAAGTTACAAGGAACCCATGCAGATTCTCCTCATGGTAAAATCCACTTGTTAACATTTACAGAGCAGGGTGAGTTACTAGTGCTAAGGTCAACATTACTTTTGCATTGATTATTACATATATTTTCCCATATAATACTGAATAGCAGTCCACTGCTTTTACTACCTGAAGGAATACAAGTACAACTTTGGGGAATCTGAAAGAAATGCTGTTTTTCAGTTGGCTTACGAGCATTTTTCGTGTGCATTTTTGAGTTGCACGAGTAGGAAATAGTCTTCGATCAAATTCTTTTCAAAAAAAATATAATCACATATTTGTGTGGAAAAAAACATCCCGAAAAGAAAAGGAACAGGTGGACATGTTGCCTTCTTAGCAAGCCAAACTAAGACGTTAAGTATTAGAAAGCCTGGAGTGTTTGTCATGTCCCACCCATACACTTCAGGGATGTGAGTGCACATGAAAGTGGCAGCTGCCTGGCACTTGCTGCAGCTCTACAAACATATCACCAGAAGAAGGCCTCTTTGGTTTCATGGACGACGGGGCGATAAAACTCGCTGCCATGTGGAATCACAGATCAGCCTCAACCATTAAAGGTGCCGCTGCAGCCAGCTGATAAAGGCAGGAATAAAATACGGTGCCAGAAGCTTCCGACTGTGTTGATCCACTGTGATCCAGTCATTTAGTGGGAAAACAGAGATACAGCACCAGTGGGGGGAATCCCTGAGCGGCGAGGGGGCAGGGGCTTGGACCCAATCTGACCGGGGGTGTGGACCGGGCTTTTGTCACCACGGTCGCCACGGCAGCTCACCTATTGAGGGTCGAGTCTAAGATATGTAAAGCAGTAACGTTTCACAGCGTTGCTACTGCTGTGAAACAAACAATGACATAAAGAAATAGAATTAAAGTTTGGAAAGGAGTGAGTAAAGAGCGGGAAGGAAAGAGAAAGTATCCTCTGTGGTAGATGTCTACAGGCCAAGCCATGTGTTTGAATCCCATCAGTGTGGAGAGAAAGAGGGAGCAAGAGGAGAGAGAAGACGTATTTTCTCTTCCCATTGAGGCGGTCCAAGTGCTCCCCGCCCTGCATTGAGAGACAGGCCCCAGCTCGCCCGGCCGCCAAGGTCAAACTGTGGCCGCCAAGAACGTGCACGCGGGCCGGCCTGCCTCCCATCAGGCCTGGAACTGCCCTCACTCCGCTCATGTTTGTTTATTGACTTCTCGGGCAATGTCTCCGCAGGTTCCTCAGCTCACGCAGAAATCAGGTAAAACCTGTCATAGCCAAAGAAGATTGATCTCTTACCCCTTAATGTTGAAGCAAGTAAAAGCAAGTAAATGTCCATGTCGTGTGTTGAGCTGATATCACAGTATTCTAATAAGAGGTAGGACATGGGGGACCTAATGATAATGAATAGTAATTCATTATATCAAAATAAAACATGCAGGATGTCAGGGCACAGAACGTTACTGAGGCTCCAGTCTCACATAAAATTCAAATAACATTTTAGTAATTTCAAGTGAAATTGCTCATCGCTTGCTTGACTGCATTTCATTGTAGTCTAAAGATCGTGTGGACTTAAGTTAAACTCTAACTAATATGATGGTACAAGAAATTGGCACAGTGTCACTGATAACAGTCTACAAAATAATAGTTTTCCCATACTATCCTTACTCGATTCCAACTAATTTCCCGAAACTTTCCCCTTTCCATGACAAATGGTTAGAAAACAAATGAGTAGATTATCAAAATTCCTGTTCTTTGGGCTTTGTTTTTCTAGATAGTCTTTAATGTTGTCGATGCCATCAAGCTGTCAACAAAAAAATTCGACATTAAGGGCGGCTACTGCAGAAAAATTATTTATTTTATATATTTACATGTGACTTTTACATGTGACTTTATGTATTCATGTATATGTGTGTATACACACACATATATATGTATATATGTGTACGTATATACACACACACACACACACACACACACATATATATATACACACGCACACACACACACACACATATATATATACACACACACACACACACACACATAATATATTGTGGTTGGTAAGTGTAGAATACACAGTGTTGTCCATGGCCATTAAATGGTGACACTATCAGTTTAAATACAGTATCTTGGTGACACTAGTGTGGTTTTTAAAAAGGGGATAATAATGTCTGTACCTGCAAAAGTATAAAAGTTGTTTCTGTTTCTCATCATTGTAAGAGCATAAATGTGACGGGAACTATGCGTAGAGCTGGTTAGAGGACCTGGTGTGTAGACCAAGTGTAAGCTGAGAGTGTGTTTGGTAACTGACTCTTGTATTTAGAGACCATTGTTCTGTCACCGGAGTGAGTCACTTACTCACATGTTACCCGGGTAGCAATGCCGGGAAATTCTCCAACACAGCAATCACAAAGTTGACGTCTGATCAAAGGGCAGCAATAACTCGGCATAACTGGATTCTTCAAAGCGTAACTAGCTTTGAGTTTAAATAACCAGATGGCACCAGGATGTCACTAAAAAAAAACAGAAAGCAACCAGAGGCCACTACATGTAACTACAGATCAGCAGATGTGACAGAAATCAACCAAATAATGGCAGAGGTAACCTGAGGTAACTCATGATTACCAGGAGCAACCATATCAAAGCAGAGGTAACTAGAATCATACAGATGTAACTAAAGTTACACAGAGACCACTAAAAGTGAGTAGAGGTAGCTGCAGGTAACTAGTATCCTCCCTGATTTCATTGTTGATGTCCAGTGAACTCTGACAGCAACCAGACACCAAACACTGCTGTGGAATCAATGGAAGTCCAGGACAAGCAATATCTCCTCACAGTTAAAGCATTCATAGTACATTTTTCATCTCGAAAAGTAAATAAACTATCCATGTAACTTTCTGTACTTTCAGTGCTGTACTCTGTACAGTCATCTCATGACGCTGAAGATATCCTTGGGATTGTGCAATTGGACAGTTCCGATAGGAGGCCTGACCCTTGTGAGGGAGCTGGTTGTGTCTGGCATGGCTGGGTGGACGCTGTTGGTCTTCAGACCAAAGGGGAGGGTGCTGAGATAGAGCTTCAAACTGAAATTAAACCAAAATAAGCAGGCTTGTCAGTTTGCCAAACTACATAACAAGAGGTTACCTTTGAGTCCCAGAAGAGGCAAGTATTGATGACCAGTAACTGTCTGGTCTCTTCTGATTGTCGACTGTTTCCATTGTGGCCTATCTGAGTTCTGTGAATGCACTGGCTCTGAATGTCTTCTGTTTTGTTGCCCAGTGAGGTTTTGTTTCACTTTGAAAAGCTTCTGTCTCGTGTTTAAGTCCTGTTTTATTTAGGCGACCCTGCTCGCCTTATGTGAGTGCTTGTCCTGATACCTGTCCGTTCATTCGCATCACATTTAAGCAATTTGTCTTCATAGGCCCCACCTTTTCTTTGACTCATCATCACCCTGCCTGCCCTCGTGTTAGTTTCACACAGTCTTGTGCTGCCTCCTGTTTCACTATTTGTTACATCATCAGTTCGTTTCGGTGTTTCCCCGATGTCACCTTCTCAGTGCATACAGTAAGTCATTTTAAATCGGTCTCTTGAAGTCTGGCTCGATTCAGTGAATTAGTGAAAGTTGAATCTCTAATGCCTTCCCTCTCCATTTGAGGAACACCTGCTTTTTAACACCTGGACTTTGGAAATTAAAAAAATGTATACATGAGTCAGGGTTGATTAGAGGTAGCCAAATAGTGACCTGTGGCCAGTTTAGGCAGGTGAGGCTTCTAAAAAATAAAAGAAAATAAGAATGATAACACAAATGAATATTTGTATTCATCCACTGATCTGTGTTATGGCTGTATTTTCTGTATGATTCCAATTATTTTTAACATTTTCTTCACCAAATTTGATCATTTTCCAATCAAATCCAGGGCATCAGGCCGAGGTACAACAGCCTCGCCTCTGCACAGGCTGTGTGGGCACATCCTTGTTTGTGTTTCTCAGCATGTCACCAATGTAATGTTTATAGAAAGATTTATCATATTATAATGTATACCATGACTTTCTACAGCCTGTGTAATGTCTTTAATGGAAATGAATTATTCTTGATTGGGCCATGAACCGCAGAGAAAACCCATGCGGTGAGGCAGTAATGTGCCGCAGCTGAGGGAGCCGTGTTTGAGCTGGCAGGTGCTTATTTGCTGCTGCCTTTCTATAAGCAATATAGGATAAAATAAATAGGATAAATAAAACAAAATTTCGGAGATTATCGCAGCAAATAGTAGAGCTTTACATGGAGAAGGATAGGCGCATGGGCTTCGTATGAAAAAAATAAAGGTAAGAAGTTTTATAAGAAAATGAGATGAGACTAAATCAAAAAATTATCTTTTGCTCCTATGTATGTTTTGGTGTTTTTGTGTGTGTGAGAGAAAGAAATGTTGATGAGAAATTAAACAATACCTTTCATCAGTATGCATGTGGTCAACGGCATAGGAAACGGGATACTTTTTTGAGTTCTTACAATTTTAATCTGACTCCAAAGGAGTCAGTGCTTCACCAGCCATGAACTTCACCGCATTCATCTGGAGTAAATCAGCGTGCTAACAATCAGCCACTATGATCAGAAGGTGTTTGTACAAAAGGATTTTACCATATTTATGTAGTTATCTGTAATGGGTGGTGGGTGTGAAGGTATCCGCCAAAATCTGTGTCCTTCTGAAAATATTTTTCAGGGCGCTGCTGCCACATGCAAGCATACAGTGTATAAGAAACCCACAACATCTATGTTTATGTTTTTCAGTGTGAAATATTCAGCTATAAATGTCTCTTTGGGCCCAAAGTTGAAACATATCAGAAATCAGGTTGTTTTCAAAAAGGTTATCTTTCATATTATTTCATGCATTTCGTGTCTATCCAGAGCACTAATGTTATCGTAATGAGCGAAAACGGAGCTTGGTACTTTTCCAGCGCCCCGTGGAAGTTTTCCTCTCAGAAATGGCTTTGTCATGACGCTTGCTCTGCTGCCTCATTCCATCCTCCAAACACCTACAAAGGAGCCCCCCTCCCAACTTGCGTAATGAATAAAGAGGCCCTCCCTCTGTTTCCCTGGCTATTGTTTCCTTGTGGTTCCAGAGTGTGTATTGCTCAGTAAGCCTGTGATGGATGTCGGATTACCCTCTGCCTGTGTCCTCCTGACAAAGAAGGCATCAGCCTAAACTGCTGCAGAGGACACACACACACAAGCAAACATGCAAACACACACCCACCATCATCCTGAAGATCCTGCATACAATGATCTACAAATCTGTGTCCTGACCCCGGCACCCGCAGAACATCTGATGACTGACACGTCATTTACATTTTTTAAAAGTCAATGAGCAGTTCCATTTAATTTTGAGTGACATTCCTGAAAACGGAGGCACATACATGCTTAGTCAAGATGTTCATCACAACCTAATATTATATGGAAAGAATGATGTTATCTACAGGATCAACATTGGGACTAGTGAATTGAAGAGACAGTATCATAAATTAGTGTTCAGCTGGGGAAATGTCACATTTCTGTGATAAGACTGTCTGATACAGAAATGAATTGATTTCCAATAAAATTCTGTTGTTTTGTTTTTAAAAAAAGTAACTTCCAAAGGCTTTGATCGGGATTGATTTCTTTAGACTGGCTCAACATTGTGGTGTGTTCTTCATAAAAACACAGAATAATTTCTAAGATAATCTAGAACCGTAGTATGTTAGTTCCTTTTTCTATTTTTTTGATAAACTGCATATCCATGACTTAAAGCCACACACAGTAACGAACCATCAGAGATTAAAAACATGTCAATGATTAAATCCACCCAAAAAAGGTGAAAAAAAATTATTCAATGTATGAGGATTATTACAATTATGCAAGTATGAGAATAGTGAAACTGACCAACTGTCCTAAATATTAACCAAAATTTTAAGCCGATTTTACATTACAATTGGCCTTGGTAAATACATAACTTATTGTGAGAAAACCATATGCTTATGTTTTGACTGACTTCATCAAGTGATGTTTTACAGAGCATCATACAGATATGTTGAAACAGATGTTTTGATTAAAGTGTTTTTTAAAAAAACGATCAAGGTGCAGGGAAACTTGAGATTCGTAATGTTGATATTCCATGTCCTCCAGTGATAATAAGAAAAGCAGTGTTCTCCAGTGCAGATAAACTCAAACTTTGCTTATTTCACATGACATGAGTTCAGCAGATACGCGACGGCACAGGTTGCCATGCTCGATCTAAAATGATGTAAAACTGCATAACACCCCGGTCAAATCAAAAGTGATAGCTACTTATGAGGCTTTTGAACCTAAAATCCTTATTCCCAATGAAAAATGAAACAAATATTAATGGAGATATCTTTCATAGAAGAAACTCTTGGCTGGGAGAAAAATGAAAAAAACACCAAACATTGTGAACAAACCTAAGACCAACTGCTGCTGTTTCCCCCTCTCAGAACCTGAACTTAAGCAAAGAAACAAATTGCCTATTCATCCGTAGAACATTCCAACTCATGATAAATGTTCTAAAAACATAGCACGAAGAAAATGCAGAGATACACTAAACATAATTGAAAGTCTTAAATTGAATTGTAGAACACAGAGACTTTGGCTGGATGTGGTTGAGTTTGGTAAAGTCGTCAGACTCGACAAAAGCAACAGTTATTGCGTAAAAGGGGTCAGTGGAGCCTCACTTCGCGAAGGTAAGTGAACTTTCACTAAACCGCCAGCGTAATAAATCTGGGGCTCCATCCAGCCTCTCTGTCTGTCGGGACTCACCATCCTTCCTCAGCCCTAATCAACCGGGGCCCTCGGGTAAGGCCAGTCACAACTCTGCCCCCCCCCCCCCCCCCCCCCCCCCCCCCCCCCCCCCCCCCCCCCCACCCCCACCCCCCCCCCCCCCCTATATCC
>CAAKHD010007719.1:56974-132771 GCA_901007705.1 Fistularia tabacaria
GGGGGGGGGGGCTGAGGGCAGGGGCGGGGGGGGGGGGGGGGGGGGGGGGGGGGGGGGGGGGGTCTCTGCGGGCGGGCGCGCGTCCGCGCAACTTCACCATCGCGCACTCGGCGCAGAGCGCACGGAGGACACGCAGCTCGCAAAACACGCAAAAAAAAAAAAAAAACACTCAACACACGCATTCGCACAACTCTCATTATCATAATGAAAAATATTAACCGCTAACCTTCCATGTCATTTCTATACGGATTTGCGTGATTGGGGTTTATTTCCGGACCCGCGTCAACTCACCTTGCGTCTGCTCGCTGCTGATGGTTCCTGGGACCGACCGGGTCGCACCTGACACCTGCCCGAGGGGGGAAAACCCGACGAAGGGTTGCGCGCTCCTGCTGCTCTGCGGAGGTCTTCTCCCGGGGCGGCAGCGGGCTGCGGGGAGGCAGGGGAGCCAGTTTAATACCTGTGGCAAGAAGTTTGTCCGGCAACCATAGAAACGGTACACCCCCCTTGTAAACACATCCCCGTTCCTCTATTGGCCTGCCGGTTTCCATAGCGCTCCATTTTTTTTTTTTTTTTAATCACGCTCAAGTCAACCGCTTGCAGGTTCCCAAGCTGTGGCCCGGGGCCACTCCGGGGACTGTTGATTTCTGAAATCTGGTGGATAAAGGTTGAATGCGTTAAGCGTTCTCTTCAAGTGCTTTATGTAGAATTATTCTGGTTCAACGTTGTTGACAGCAGTTTTTACTCTTTCCCCATTTCCAAATACGCTTGAAAAGGTACCAAAGCAGAAAGAAAAAGACATGGCCGAAAATGAGAATATAATATAAATATGAAAATATAATTTAAAAAAACGAATAATATAGATAATAAAAAATCGTTGCCTGACAACCAGATACATTTTCTTTTACGGCAATATTCCACCACCATTTAACCACCAGAACACCAACCAGGCATTACTGATGTGATTTGAAAATATTGCAGTTAATACAATTTAATTAGAATTTTGACACACAAAATGTTTTGATTTTTGTTTTGCTTTTATTTTTCTACAATCTTTGTACTTTCTGCCTCATGTTTTTTGGCTATCTTAATAGATTCTTTAAATGTATTTCTTTACTTGATTCTGCTCATTTTCTCAACATATTTGACTACCCAATTTATGGTAACAATATGGAAATTGCATCAAGCAAATTAAGGAGAAATTGGAAATAAAATGCATCAAGAATATACTAGAGATATAAGCCAAAATGGATAAGGTAAGGTTTTTTTAACATAGAAATTTAAAGTACCTCTTAAAAACAATCAGGCTTATACATATGAATAGTTTGGATTCGTATAAGCGTGTCCAAATTCTTGTGAGCAGCTCAAGCTCGTTTCCCTTGTGTTGAGGTTTTCCATCATTTGCAAAGACTCCCAATGGCCCTGCAGGAACCCAGACGTCACAGTGCTTCTCAAGAGTTTAACAAAAACTCTGAAATGTACTAATCTGTTGAGACAATGTCGAGTGACGTCTACAAGCCCAAGGGCACAACACATCTCCAGGGGCGCAGATCAATGTCGTTCTTAAGAGAGAAAAAGAAAAATCATAAAATTCCACACAATAAAGTTTTGACTTTGTACAGTGATAATTAAAGACGACGATGCTCTTTTGATCGAAAAAATCAGTATAATTACCTGAGCTCCTCTTGAGATCATTTATGTTGTATTTCTCCTGTCATTTTCTATTGTGTACATTGTTGTGTGTTTTATTGAGCTGTGTATTTATTCACTCAGAAATGTTTTCCATCCCCGGGTCTTTTCTTAAAGCTAAACTTGGGATCTTGCTTTAAGCTTCCCCTCTCAGACCCACCTCTCATCTGTTTCTGCTGCTGCGGACAACAACTTCTCCCGAAATTGTATGAGCTTGACGCCCCACGGAGAATGTAATGTGTATTTCTTGTATATAAAGATAACTATGATTCAGTGTCCTAGCCCTCTATATTGTGTGTGTGTGAATGTGTGTACACAACTTCATGGTGAAAAATTTTTGGGAGAAAATGTACATTTCAAGAAAAAAAAGTTTTTTGTTGCCTTTGCGTCTGACCCAGTTATGTTTATCAAGTCAACGTGGGCCTGTTTATTCACAGTAAAATGAACAAATATGCAATGAAACTAACGCTCTCTCATTGAATAGAGGTGAAGTCACATCCTTTCTGTAAGGGTATAAAAAATGTTTACACCAGCATGTATGATAGATTTTGCACTAAGAGTATTTAAAAAGCAGCTAGTGCTGCTGCTCCATTCATATACAGATACTTCAGAGTGCACAATCAAAAAATAACAATCAGAACAGATATAAACACTGAAGTGTTTCAGCTTGTATAGTGCATTTTTGTGCCTGAACGCATTTCTGTTTGTGCAGAACACAAGCTAAGAAGCAGCTAAAAATTTGAGAGCAGAAAAAAGCAAATTGGAAAAGGGCAACATTTTTGATTGTTTAAATTAAGATGAAATGTAATCAAGTAACAAAAACACGGGTGAATCAAAGAAATGGGGTACCAATGAGTCTCGTCTAAAAGAAGCGCTCGCGAATGTTTATATCAGTCAGGACTTGCTGTTGTTGTTTTTAGGCCAAATGCTGGAATTGATTTGGTATGAACATGGAGTTCAGGTGTCAGAGCCATGAGACACTCCAGGCCCTGCAACACGAACAAGCCTTTTTTATTGCTTTACAGTTGCCTTTGTGAGGGGCCTCAGGAAACCAGTCAGCCACACTAATACAACCTTCAGTGGGGCGAACCTTTTTGTTTTTTCTTTTCTCTCCTTTTCTGCCTCATAAACAAAAGTGCATTCCTTCACATTGGCCCCCTGTAAGTCAAAATTGTGTGTAACTACCAGTTCTTTACTGATTAAATACATTTTAGAAAAGACATAGAAATAAATTAACTGTTTTGATGGTTGGCAGTGAAAAGCAATTAAGTGGAAATCAGATACGTTACTTCTGTGCATGCCTACATACTATACATACATACTATACATACATACTATACTACATACTATATTCCTGTTTGTCTATCCAAGCTATCGTTTAAAGGCCGGATGCCTGCAATATATATCTACAAAAGTGACATTTTTGCAAATTTCCTGCTTTCCCAAGTCTTTTTGATTGAATGTGTGCAACAAATGTATTACCTGAGTGAGAACAACACATTTTGGTGTTCAATTGTCAACTTTCTGTCTATTTTCAATCCCGACAACCTCCTCCAAAATAGCTTTCAAGTATATGTACACTCTTCCAGTCTTTAATTATTATATTCCCGTATTTGTTTTATTTTAAATATAAATACTATATATTTATGTAATTTTTTTTTGAGGGGGGGGGCAAGCAGCGCTTTATTTTGACTTTCAAATTGTTCCTACTGAACCCTTTTACTCAGCCGGAAAGATTTTCATTCTACATAGGGAGTCTGACTCAATTCTTGTAGTTCTGGACAAATAGTTACATGGCATCAGGGAACTGCGAATCATCTAGTCCATTCTTACTCCAAAATATTGGATCACGTTTGTGACCAACTTACAAATCTTTTTATTTCAAATATTTACATTTCCCCTCAGTTGAAGTGCCAATGGGTTGAGCAGAATATGACAAAAAAAACAGCAGGTTTTGCATAGAAAAAAAATCTGGTTCATACCGGAAGGTCTCTAATCTGCAGTTGGCCTTTGAGTTGTGCGTATGCAGATTAAAAAACTAATGTCAACTTAAAAGCAAGTAGAATGCATGATCAAGTCTAGCTCTTTATACACTGCAAATTGTTCAAAGTCTGCAGGACGGATGCTTCTGACCAGAAATCATCCCTCGTGTCCAGCCCTTCCCCATCATATCACCGTCAGCAGAGGTTAGAGGTTGCAGTAGGAGCAGTCAAGCACAAAAAACCTCACATGGCGGTGGATCGGTTGTGGGGGGTGGACTTGACTGGCAAACCGGTATGCATGACAAAAGTAGATCAAGGCAATTTACTCAATGAACAGGAGAAGCCATTCAACACCACAGCAAATCACTGCTGCGTGGAGTATACAAATGTGACACAAGCAAAATGCATAGGATATGCTAGGAAGAGGTAAGATGGGACACAATAAGACAGGGAAATACAAAAAAATGTTGAAAAACATTTTTTTAAAATGCAAACCGCTAAGACAAGAAAAGATGACATAAGTCCAGATAAGACCTGAGAAGACAAGAAAAGCCAGGAAAAACAAGATAGACAAAGATAGAAAAGACTAGAAAATGATAAAGGAAAACTCAAGAAAAGCTTTAAAAAAATAGATAGGATACAACTGGAAAAGATTGGAAAAGACATGTGAAGATATGAAAAGATTGGGGAAAAAAAGAAAAGAAAAGAAAAAAGAAAAGACAAATAGATAAAAAAAAGATACTTTTAGATTCCATTATAGACTGTTAAAATGTCATAAAATTATGAAAAAAAATTGAAAGACTATTGATGTAATAAAGTTGGATTCAGAAAATTTTAAAGAGATTTAGAAAAACAAAAAAGAAATATTCATAAATGAATGGTTGAGGCAATAAAGCCTTGACAAGTGAATGTGAGACTTTACAGGATTAAAATCAGAAAGAGGCAGCCGTTCCACCAGATTTGCAATGCAGTGTTGTCCATTGTTTTATTTATAAGGAAAAAAGTTTATATTTAATAATGAGTCATATTACCATCTCACAAGTTAATTGTAATGACAAACTTTCAACAAGCACAAATCACTTGCCCTCCATTGTTGAGAATGCCATACATTTTCCGTTTAGTCGGAAATCTGCTGGAACTGATACTTTTAATGGCAGCTTACATTCTCTCCAATATGATTGATAAGCTATTCACAACTTATTGATCATAACCCAATTTTAGACTTGAAATAGAAGATCAGTCAGCAATTAAAAGCAGAGCTCTTCACTGCTTTTTATCATTCAACAAAGAGTTTTTTAAACAAAGGGCAACTATGTGGAATAGTTAGGGTCATTACTTACTGGTTTTAAGTATGTTTGAAACGGATAAATTGCACATATTGGCTTCACTTTCTTTTAGGGTATTCCTCAACCTATCTGCTATTCAAATTCAGATCAATTCAGATGCGTTTTAATGAAGTGATGTTTTCTGTTGAACTCTTGGGGGCGCTACATACATTTGAATGTCAGTGGGCCCTTCATCCAGCCATCTATCTGTCTATCTATCTATCTACCAATATATCCTTCTCTCTCTGTGTGTGTGTGTGTGTGTGTGTGTGTGTGTGTGTGTGTGTGTGTGTGTGTGTGTGTGTTTATGTGATAGAAACACATAGTGGTTAACAATTAAAGTCCTATTGTTTTTTTCACTGTCACAGGCCCATTGAGTCATACTTCAATCTGATGTTAAAACCCCTTTTAGATTTAGCAAGGTGGAACTGCGTCATATGCAATCAAGCCAGTTTAAGGACTAATTGCATTGTTGGTTTGAATTATAATCAGTCTTCATGGTTAACTAGTTAAAATGAGTTGAAGGCGTTGCCTTTCAGCTTCCTTGTCCCCTTGTAAATTTTTTAATCCGTTATTCAGTTTCAATCAGCCGGTATGATCTCTGACAGGAGATGCATTTGGAGCCTTGGAATGAATTAATAAGCACCAATTCAACTGTAAAATGAAAAGCACACAAGATGAATTTGGTTTTAAATTTTTAAAAATCCTCATATGAGGATGTAGGGAGTTAGCACCAAATGCAGGATGTCAGTTTAGGCTGGATTTTATCCAAAATATCCCAAATAAAATCTTGGATTTTGAATGATTTGGGCATATTTTTGCATAAGTCAAAGGAGGAGAAATTGAACGTCACTGATCTGATTCTAAAGCTAAAAAATAACTCAACCAGTCCAAGGGGGACATATTGTTTGTGTGAGCTCCTGATCTGAAGTACATGTAGCTGTGTAATAACACTGGTGCAACTTAACATACCATGCCACAGGGGAGCGCACAAACAGAGGGATCATGGGAATATTTCAGATCTTTAGCAGCATGTGAATGACTGCACCAGAGGCGACGTTCTCAGAGCGCAGAATGGACTTATTGATTCACTGTGGATCTTCGAGCCATTATTTACAGTGTGTGCTTTTGTTTTGTTTTGGTGCCGGCGCGAGCAAGAGGTGGGGTTTACAGGCAGCAACAGGTCAGAGGGAAACAGCAACTCCAGAAAAACACAGGACAGAAAACCACAAGACAAAAATAAAGCTGTACTGCTTAATTTGTTTAAAAGCAGAGTAAAAAAATGAAAAACTCAAGTCAGAAAAATTTGAATTTTTAGATTTCTATCATCCAATATTATTCAAACATGACCTTTCCCCGTCATTATCTCGTACAAACGTTTTTGAATTTATCAGTGACAAGAGGATTTTCAGAGCGCTCTGGAAAACTTGAGAAGCCAGTCGTGAATTTAACGCGGCAGGCTTTTCCAAACATGGGGAAGTTTTGTGGAAAAGCAAGAGTGACCAAACAAAAAATTTATCTGTCATCTTTAAAACGTCCCTCAGACATTCCCTTTCGAAATAACCTATTTTGTTTCCAATCACACTAAACCCCTCGAAACATTTTGAGTATTTTGAATAAAAGATCAAGGAAACCACTTGTCTGCTTATTCAACAAGGCCTGTCTTATATACTGTACTACCACTAATATTTCTACCATTCGCAAATAAAGAGTTGACTATTTAGGTCTAATTTGACCAATCAGTAGAATACTTGGTTCAAAAAAATAAGAGCTATCTACAGGCGTGATGAAGACTGTCCTCTCAGTCCATCTGAGGAGAGGAACATACCAGTGTCTCTCCCACTAGTTGGATCACGTCAGAAAAATGACTTGGAAAATATCTCTGAACAGAGCTGGAACGCTATGACAGAAGAAACTGTTGATTGGCAACGTCATATGTAATTTGAGCCATCAAAGCGTCAGTATGCAAACACCAGAGACCTCTGATGCACAAATCCTGAGAGCGTTTGAGGGAAACAGATGTGATACATGCACACAACAATCACTGACAGTAAATGATTCTGTTTCTTTTGGAGAGTAAATATTGGTTCATGAAGTGGGCCTCGGTGTGCCTCAGAGACTCAGATCAGGGTGTCGGGAGTTTTTATTCACAGAGGCAAGATGGTAAATATTTCTCAAAATTAATTTTAAAATTACTTTGCTATTTCGCTGATATAATCCTGCTTTAGTTGTTTATTTTTATTGCCCTTTTTTGCTAAATGTTCCGATTTTTTTGTTTTGTGCGATCACCATTTCCACTCAGAAAATATACTTGACTGTGGGAAAAAATTTAAACCTAAAATTTGCTAGGAATTACATAAATTAATTAACTTAGTACAAATCTAAATGGTAGAGATAATAACATTGGTGGTCATGGTTTATTTTAGGGATCTGAAGCTAAGACCTGTATGGACCTACTCATACAGCTATAAATTTGCATACTGCACCCCATGACATGATTAGACCTTAACTTGTGATGGCAAGAATCTGTTAAACTTGCTCAATTTTAATCTATAAAATATTAATCATATTGTCATTTCACTTTGGGACTGATTAAGATAATCCTCCTGTGCTCCAACTCCTGCGTATAAGCCACCGCCTGGCTCTGGCATTGTTTCCAGCACAGTCACCACAAAGAGTTAAACCTGCTCACCACCAAACTAAAACATGTTAGTGTCTCCTTCCTTTGCCGTGTACACCTGACACCCCGAAACAATACATAATAGATATGTGTCTTGTGTGGCGTATGCCAAGTTAAATTATTCAGCCTGCTGCCAAGGGGAGAGGCCCGGATGAAGAGCTGCTCTCACAGGATAACAAGTGTCCTTCATGCAGTCGTCAATCAGCGCGCAGATTCCTCACAGGCCTGGAAAAAGCCTCACTGTAGAGCACATGGCCTCTGGAAGCTTCTTTAGAAATCCCCCTCAAACTTAACTGCTGCTCTCAGATGTGGGTGAACTCATTAATTAATGAAGGATATGTATTTTCATGAAAAAAAACAGATTCCTAGCTACAATTGCAGTAAAAGGTGTTTCAAGTTCCAACATTCCATTTTATTTTTGTTTATTTGGTAGATCATTTTTTCTTTCCCTTGTTTATGTTGTCAGTTGATTGGAGCATGTTTTCAAGACATCAGTTTCCAGAGTGCGTTGGTATCATTATCTCTGAATAAATGATAAGTGGGTAATCTGTTATCTATATTATGTTCTCAACTGCCGAGCACACACCAATGCATTGGTTTTAGAAGGCACCATAAAATCAAGAGATGTTTCAATTGACGTTGAAACACCTTTCTGATCCCCTATCTGTTTACATTTTGTTGGTGATCATTTTCCCTTGATTTGATCATTTTTTAACAATATTCTGTACAATTTCTGTCCGGATTGTGGGTTACTTTTTGCCGAACGATGCATGCCGTCATTTTCTGAATCCAATTAGAAAATGAATTTATTCCATGAATGGGTAAAAAATATATATTTTCACCGGATACTTCACCTGATTATCAAAATCGCAAATTCTTGCTACTTCAGATTAAGTTTCGAGGTTTAAGATTTTTTAGGCTTAAAGTAGAGAGCAGTATACTTGGATACATACCTTTTCTCAATGAACTGACCACAGACCTTTTTAGGGATTGTTACTTCTTTGTCTCGATGTCTGCAGTTAGTTCAGCCTTTTTACCCACTGTGGACCCTCTTCTGAAACAACCCTACGCAGGAGGACTAAACTGGGATCTTACAGCCACCTTTAACTTGTAGATCTACTTCCTTTTATAACTCTACAGATTTGTGCTGTTGTTCTTTTTGAGGTTTTATAGCTGTTGGCATTCGGTGTTCCATCGCTCCCTCTGTTTCTTTCTTTCTGTCTTTGTCCAGAAGTCTTTCTTCTTCTATAAACTTCTGATGTCAAACAGTTAATTGACATCAGGTAGTGACTTTACAGCAAACAACACACAACTTAGTAAATGAGTCAGTTACTACAGGAGGTTGTTACAACTAACACTGGTGATTCTTCATTGGAATGCCGAAAATGCTGTCTGACAATATTTGTTGTGATGTCACTTTACAGTTGCGGCGTCATATAGAGGTGGGGTATCCACAGAGGCTATCATCGCTTATGTGAGGGGAAAAAACAAAATTATAAAAGGACCTGGAAGACCACAACACACTCTGACATCTGATAAAATGTAGGTATGGACATCATAATTCCTTGTGACAAATGATGTCACAAGGAATTATGATGTCCATACCTTACCCATACCTAGGACCTGGAAGACCACCACACACTCTGAGATATGGTAAAATGTAGGTATGGACATCATAATTCCTTGTGACATCATTTGTTACTTTACCATGCGGGCCCTCTCAAACAGATAAAAAACTGAAAGAAAAAAGACAGAGAACAGAGTTAAAAGGTGGCAATGATAGAATAGAAATAAATACATGACTTGAAAGACAACTTTTGACAGCAGTCACAATTGACCAAAATTAAAACCTGTAGAGGGAAACCATGAATGATCTGTCCATATGGAATTCAACATTTAAAAACATAATCTCACTTAAAAGATACAAATCCAGAAAGTTTCTTCAGATCAGCAGCAAGATGCCTAATATAAAGTGACAGTACATATTATAATGCAATTTGATGCCTTGTAGTTGTACATTTGTGATGACAATAAAATTCAATCTCATTTATTTATACTGATACAAACAAGGTGGCAAGAGAGCAGCTGAACAATAAGATAACATCTAGTAGGTTGTTAGAAACCTGAAACGTATCGAGAGAAATATTTGAAAATTTACAAGAATTCAGTGGTCGATGGAATAATTCTCACATGCTTAAGTGCCCATGGAATGAAAATTTATTGCGATATCAGGGCAAATTGAGAGACTTAAAAAATGGTCTGATCTTAAATGAGGTTTCACATTGGTTGCCTTCTGGAACTATCCCCTTGGGGTTTATATTCTGTCAATGTGATGTTTAAAAGCCTTGGCTTAGTTCTCACAAAGACCTGTTGAATTTTTGCCCTTCAACGGAGAACTACTGAGATTCCAGTGTTCAGTCGGTCATGACGTGTTTTTTTTATGTTTAGTCCCTTTTGATTATGCTTCTCATAAGTCCCACTATGACCTGGTATGAATACAAACGCACCCCATTCATTGCATTGTATCCTAACTGCCACTCGGTATGTACCTCCTTCTACATTAAGGGTCCCCCACTCACTGATGAATAAAGATCTGCACTTCTCCGACTTAATATTTTGCCATTTTTTCTGCTTTTCCATCCCCAGTGATACCAAAATGCGTAGATGTTGATGTGGTTGTGACTTTTCCCCTTGAACCCTTTCCCCTTCAAGTGTTTTGTAAACAAATCCTCACAGAGCTGATCATGACGATGAGACAGGATGATTTCATCTGTTGTTGTTTGCCTTTTCACACCATCCTAATTTTTTTTATTTTTACATAGATACATTCATGAGATGCTCTCTGTGTTTACTTATGGTAACTGCGAGAGATCAGCGGCCAATCGTCCCTGTTGACCAGCCACCCACACATTGCATTAGCATAACGAAGAGAGGGAAAAGGTGTGGATAAAAACACCGGGCGGTTCATGTGGGCGGTCGTTGGCTGTAACTACGTAGCTCCGCTCACTCGCTGCATGTTAAGAACACAAACCAAGCGCACTAATTAGATTCGCTTCTCACCCCACAGCCAATAAGCGTTGCCCGCAACAATTCCTCGCTGCTAAACGGACCAATCAGCGGCCGTCTCCTGCTTGTTGTTGGTGATGACATGAAAATATTGTTGTGGGCGCTGAAGTCTGCGGACCGACGGAGAGTCAGCGGGGGGAGACAGCAGCAGCGAGACGGCCGGGCGTGAAGCTCCACAGCCGTCGAAGCCACTCCAAGCTTGTATTTTTTATATCGTTTGTTCAAAGTGCGAGAAGAGGCGGACATGTCGGTGAATATGGACGAGCTCAGGCACCAAGTGATGATCAACCAGTTTGTTTTGACGGCCGGATGCGCCGCCGATCAGGCGAAGCAGCTTCTCCAAGCGGCCCACTGGCAGTTTGAGGTGAGAGTGTGGTTTATACCGCCTGATATCAATGTATGCCTTGAACTCGCCCCCACGACTCTGTTTAACCCACGGCGTGTCCCCGCTTACCCTTTGTTTTTGGAACATTCGGGGTTTTACTTCGCGACCATGCGTCGCTGTGGCTAACATTAGCCAGGTTAGCTGTTAGCCTTGAGGACGTGGTGCTTCCCTCAATGGCCGTTTTTGTTTACATTCTCGTCATGAATCCTCGGTGTCATCAGCCGAGCTCCATGCAGGATTATCCACTCATGTTTAAACCTCAACGCTTAAACGAGCTTATTGTGAGACATGAAAGAATTCCTGGAAATGGAAACTGTCGAGAGGCGGTTAATAAACAGGGATGAAGAGAGCATGTGTTCCTCACTACTTGTTTCACTTCATTCATCAAATGTTTTCATGATCACAGGATGCACTTGAAAAATCAGCAAAACCCGACTTGGAAGATCAGCAATTCATCGCTTGAAGGGAACAAGCTGTTACATTAACATTTCCATTTCTTTTGCAGTAGTCTTACAGAAAAATGATCAGATGTATCCCAAATGTTTTGTTATGTTGTTTTTTTTAAGGAAACGGAGCGTTTTTGTAATTAACTTTAAACTTTCAAATGTCAGGCCTGTGGTTCACAAGGCCCCCACCCCAGTCTCCCTTTTCAATCTGTTATTGTTATTGTTTCGAAGATATCTCTGACTGTGTTTGTGACAATGATTCGGTTAGGTCACATTTTCACAACTGGTGTGATTTTGTTATTTTTTAGTTTGTTCGACCGAGGCGAACTCTTCCTTCGCTTTTGTCACAGGGCTCAAACAGACGTTTGTTTTCATTGTGGAGAGTCAAAACACTGTCTCAGTCTGGCCCGGCTGATAGCGCGTTCCTGCAGGCAACAGGTCTAGCTGGTTAACTCAGTTCAGCTCCACTGTGTAAACATTCACAATCCCTCCCAGTTGAGCGGCGCTGAGACTTTCTCCTGAATCATCAGCAGGCAAGGGATATTCCTGGTGCAACTGAAGGGGAAAATATGCGTCAGTTTGACTTAAGGTGGTTATAGAGAACAGATAAAGAGGTCAGACGGACAGATCTTGCACAGCAGCTGTTCAGAAACAGTAACACATTGTTCTCCATGAGTCATTAACCTCCATGTGTTACCTGGACAGCAAAACAACACAGAATCAACCAGACGAACAGCAGGGAAACAGTCATGAACAGCCAGTGTGGCAGTATTTGGAGTTGTTTTTTTTTTGGTTTTTTTCCTCTTTTGGTCAATAGTTTATTGTTTTTTGTTCACAAGTGTTCCTGTCTTATGAACATCACATGAGGGTCAAAAGTGTTACTGATGGTGTTTGCCTTCAACTCGCTTGAAACGAGTATTTTACTGTGAAGTTCTTTATTTTCCACATCTACTTTTTCCAATGTTCTAAATTTGTAAGACAAACAATAACAAATTGATCAGTTCTCATTTGTGGCCATTTTAAGTGGCGTAAAAACAAATCTTCTTGGAAGTCAATGTGATACTGGCACTCCCATAATTCATTTAATCAGGACAGAATAAAAGCAAACTATGATCTTAGCACCTTAATTTTATTCTTTCTGTAAATGTGACAGTTTCATATCCATTTTGCTACCTCCTATAAGGTCTTTATTGCTATTTTGTACAAAATTCCTCTGCAATTTGTATTCAGCCTTTTCTGAGAAAGCTACTATTGCAATCCGTGTCACAAATTGCATTTGCTCAGTGCTGATTGACAAAAATGACCAGAATTGGTTTTGAAATAAGTGAAAATCAATCAGAATTGAGATAATAATCAGATTTATAGTTCAAATGGAACCTGCTACACGACCAGGAAGTGCATTGAAAAATAGGCAGAATGTCTAGAAAAAATGTTTTATATTAGTTGTGTGACGTGGAAATGAGTATCTGCTCAATGGGTTTCTACTCTTTGTATTTAGCTGTTTGTCTTTTAATTCATCAGTTTGAAACAATTCCCTCGACAAAGACAAAGTGCATCTTCCTCCTTTTTAAATGCTACAAACACTCGCTAATATTACATAACCCGTCTTGTTTTGTCACCGCAGAGGAAGTGAAATCACCCCCCAAATCTTGAAAGGCGTTTAAATTGCTGGTGTGCTGCTGTAGGTTACTGTTTGTGTTTGCAGCAGCAGGAAGCAGGGGGTTGACAGCGTGGCCTGGGAGAGCGGCGAACACCGAATGCTGGGTCCGCAAAACAAAGCGGCGGCAGACAAAGAAGAACAGCATAGCCTCGTTCCCCGCACAAAGGCGCCACTGAACCTCCGCGCTTTGATATGTGTCTCACGTTGTACGACAGACATTCCTGTGCAGCCGCTGCTGTTGTCAAACAACCAGACGATGGGGGAGGGGGCTCCTGTGAGTCAAAATGGAGCCCTCTCTCAGCAGCAAAACAAACTCACTACAGGACTAATTCTGTGTGTGGGACTCCTTTATTAGTCTATACTCACCCACTGAGCATAAAACTCCCCTAACATCTAAATCTGATATTTTACCAGGACAGACCAGACTGTTTACCAGACTTTTTGTGCAGGTCAGATACTGTTTGCCAATAAAGGAAGCCGCAAAGTGGAAGTTGCATTAAATATTCTGTCAAAACTATTAGTCGGTAAACATGCATTTACTTTGTTTTGGAGTCATTATTAAAAGACTCCATTCCTAATGCCTTATATGTTTTGTAATACACTCCTCTTAAAATCATTTTTTCTTTTATGCTGCTGATTATAATCAAAATGATGAAAATAATATTGGCCATTTCCCATTTTGTGTCCTTTGAAAGGGATGATTGTTGGCATGTAAAGTGTCGGATTTTGCCAAGGAGCTTCACTTTGTGTTTCAGCTGGTTGTTTTCCCACCCTGCTGGTGTGTTACCGTTTCAAATCACTGTTGGGTTTTTTTGGCCATAGCTTTTTTCGTGGAAAGCGCTTTAAAAAGTAATGATACGCGAGCCCTCTCGGAAACAGATACATATGTAGTGATTGCCTGGTGACCGTGACATCTGGATATTTCCATTACAAGCGTCAGATATTGGGAGAAGCAATAGCATTCTATGTGAATGTATCCTTGATATTCCATAATTACCAGTTTGTAATATAATATTTATACATATATTTATATCTAAGTGTGTACACACGCGCACACACACACTTATTGGCTTGAACCTCGAAGCCAACATTGAGAGAGCTTCAAACTGAACAGCCACAGAATTGATGTTTCAATGCTGGGTGTGTAAAATAATTTTCTGCACAGTCTAACCGCCAGCGTCTCCTGTCTCTTTCTCTCTACAGACTGCTCTAAGCTCGTTTTTCCAGGAGGCCAACATCCCAAGTCACCATCAGATGGTGAGTACGACCCCTGCACCCCAAAGATCAACTTCAATCGGTCCAAACTCACTACGCAATCAACAAATACACAGTTGAAGTGTTGGTCAGTGGTCGGAGGCTCTGCAACAGGAAGTTCCAGTAGTGAATTGTCCTGATCAAAATCAAAGCATCCTCCACTGTTTCCTGTCATCGCAGATTGGCCTGTTTCCACTTTGTATATACCATGCCTTTACACACATTTTTTTTTTTCTTTTTTAGGGTTGAGCGAATGGTAGTTGATCATTTTGTTTAGGTGTATTGCAGATTCTACAACCAAGTTGACCAGTCTCTTATCTTATTAGATGAGCTGATAGGGATTAAGTTTTCTTAAAAGGTAATTTGCAAATATCAAATGTTGATAAGATTTATCAAATATGAAATCAGTTACTGTTTTGTTGGTCTGGGAATCGTCCGGCCACCAGTTCTGGTTAAACCCTGCCTTTGGCCCAAAGTCAACTGGGATTGGCTTCAGCTCCACTGCAGAATAAGTGGTCCAGCCTGTGAAAGGATAAGTGAATAGAATTGTGTGTGACTGATTATAGTTCGGAGCCTCAGGTGGGTCCCAACCATGACATTTTCACACCTAGGTTATTTGTCCTGTTTTTTTTTCTTTATAATGCAAGTCAATGTTCTATATATCACTTGTCTGTCCTATAGTTTCCCCCCTGTGTCATGCCTGACATCACAAACACACAAAGAGATCAGACAAAAGGCCCGGGGAATCAACAGAAGCTTTTTTTTTTTTTATACAATTACATCTTTTACGTAATTCGCTTTCCGGCTCCTAAGCTTTTCCAAGTGCCCGACAGAATTAGCTATTTTCCAAAGTAGGAAAAAAGAAATCCTGGCCAGAAATCAGCCTGTCTCACTTTGGGTGTCATGTTTCCATGGCTGCTGATTCAAGGCAGGGGGTTTTAAAACACAGTGATGGCTGCAGAGTCATGTGACTCAGGGCCCAGTGACGATTAAATGTGTTTTGTTGTTTTTTTTTCCAATCTACAAATCCCAACTGAGTCACTGTGTAGTTTGGCAGAATTACGTTTGGATCGCACCCTGTCAGAGAACCCCCTTCGTATGTCTGTAGTCACTGAATTGAGACTGTCTCCTCAAGTTCTCCGTGCGGTTAGTTTGGTAAAGCTGGCCAAGAAATCCCCTTCAGCAGGATTTGTGACACAAGCTGTACCGGTTGTCCACCAGCTGCAGCCCTTCAACTTACTTTTGTGTGTTTTCATCTCGCACTTTCAATCAACTGGGTATTTTTAATTGTCTCTAAATGCGTTAAGCTCTAGAAATTAGACCACATTGTGTACAAGACATTTGACTGAGGTGTGAAAGCACAGTAATAGCATTCAGGCGGTTTGTCATTTGTTGCAGAAGCCGATGCCTCTGTAATTCCTGCTCACTTACTCTGAAATGAACCTCTCTTGATCATTCTTTTGTGAATGAAATAATTCTTGAATCATAAATACGACCACAGTCAGCACGTTGGTCTTCAACTCTGTGGACCCCAGCCATCTCTTTCACACCATCCAGCCAGCTGTTTCCCCATGGAATTTGTCTGGTCAGTCCCCCATTCCTCCTGCCAAGGGGCTACAGACAAGGGAAGCAGTTGTATTCTAACGTGTGCATGTGGCATTTAGTCTGTTCTCAATTGAGCAAATTCAACTTTTAAGATGTTGCAACACACTAAATATTGATGTATGAAGGATAATCTGTCAGCTTTTGCATCGCCAAAGCAGTGAGAGGCCCTGACTATGAGAGATGCATCTCATCAAATGTGCTGAAAGTAAAAAAGCATAGGAAGAAGAGGATAAACTCCTACAAAGCGAAGTAAATAACAGTTCCCGTGAACACATTGAAGATGTTCAGGAAATCAATCTTGTTTTTGTTTTTTTCAGCAGTTCAAGTCAAAAATACATCCCAATTCAGACATTTCACTTTCAAGTCATCACAGTTTGTTACAACTGATGTCTTGAATGGATTCCTCGAAAATTAGTATAAAAAGGCTGTATTGATCAGTATATTTATAGACAACAGCAAAATGTAAACAGAATTTGCAGCTTCAGCGTTAAAGAAACACGTTTTTGTTGATGATCTGTGGCAATCCATCTGTTTACATTTTCCTATTGTCATCTGGGAGTCTCACATTCCATTTACCCAGTTGGCTTTTTGGTAAAGAGTGTCATCAATCATTGTTCCGAAGCGAATGTGTCGGATCCTCCATCACTGACTGGTTGTACGTCCAGCCCGTTGTGTCCACAGCAGTGTTTGATCTGTGCTCATTTGTGGATACCTGAGACGGGGATTTAGTCGGGAAGTATACAGGCAATAGAAATTACCCAAATTAAAAAAAAAAATATACAACTTAGTACCTTTTTGGGACGTACTACGTCAGCTCATCGTGTCTCTGTACTAGAAGTTTAAGAAAGTGGATATTACAAGAGCTCTGAGCATTAAAAAAAAATTTTTTTTTTAGATGCAGCTGTGGTTTTGTACTGTTTTCAAATTTGTTCGTAGAAGAATCAGCTGATATATTACAAAAAGGAGAAAAGGGGCTTTATGTATATTTTTTAAAGATTCAAATCAATGATCCGTTCATTTTGAAAACCCCATCGGCGAAGTTCAGCATTAATCCTGGTTTACATCGTGGTGTCGGGTTGCACTGCGGGGTTGTGACGTTGGCATCAGTTCTCCAGTGTGTGAACGTGCGACAGCCCCCGCCCCCAGGCTCAGGGTGGGGTTTTACTCTGCTGGGCTTCATCCTGCACACATGTGATCTCGACATGTTCACATGTGTTTCCCTCTTGACAAACAGTCTAAATATACCCCCCCTCCCCCACGCCCCCTGCTGCACAGCTGAGGCAACCCCTCTATCCGCCCCCCTCCACTATTTCTGGCGACAAACTGATCCGTGTGTGTTTACGCTTCAATTGGCCAGCATTTCTCTCTCACACACACACACACACACACACACACACACACCGCAATTAAAGATTGTCATTTCCAAAAAAACAACTGAAAACCCACCAATTAAACATTTAGCACTGTCTGTGGTTTTTTAGATAAATGGAACGACGATATAGTAATTAGTAGTCCCCCCCCCCCCAGACACACACAGATAAAAAAATGATTTTGTTTGGTGGTTTTTGTCATAAAACAACACAATACAAAGTACAACAAGCCAGTGGGGACAGTCCCAAATCTGTTCTTGTTCATATCTGGAGTCAGACCCCAGATTTCTCCAGAATTCAGTCCTTGACTGAAAATAAAGTCCTAGTGATGTCGCGTTAGTGTCTCATGATGAATGTTTAACAATTTAAACGAAGCTCACAAGTATCACAATGATTCGGCACCAGAAACCTAGTTAACAAAAAGTTAAGACTACTCAGTGTGGGAGGATGAGTGCGTAGTTTTCAGAAGATATCTGTGAATCCACAGGACCCCACTGAGACTGGATCTGTGATCTGAGATGCCAACCATGCAGGCTGATACCGAATTCACATCCCGTCCAGATTTATTTCCGCACACAGCTGAAACCCGAGACTGATCTGTACGCGATAGATCGCAGATCTGCTTCACCTAGGAGAACAGCCTTGTGCAGCAAGTGAACTCCGCCAGCCCATAATAGCCTGGGTACGAGGCCGCGTTCAGCTCAGCTGAGAAAGTTGGGTGACAGAAATTCAGCATAAGATTGGGTCTGAAAGCCAACTAATTGTTGGAAAACATGCCAGTATTGAATGTTGAATGCAGGAAAAGAAAGTGGATGTGTGAAACTCTTTTGTTTTTGTGATCAAAGGTTGTGTGTTGCTGTTGATGATTTTAATTTTCTATTTAAAATTAAAATAATGAAAATTCTGAGCCCCACTCTTGATATTTAAGAAGTCATGGTCTGGTCTCTTCCTTTCACATTCCTTTATTATTTTTAAAAGGACTCTGTCCTTCTCGGTCGCTGTCTCTCTCTCTCTCTCTCAGAAGGCGGCCTGCATTGAGCTGGGATCTGTCCAAGGTTTTGGCCAGTAAAAGGCAGTCTTTTCTCGACTCTCAGGGGAGAATGTTGGGGTTTCTGTCAGTCATTTTCAAGAGCCTGGTCCAGATCTGCTCTACATGGAAAGTGTCATGAGGGAACTGTGTTGTGATGTGGCGCTTTTCAATTAAACCTGACTTACCATATAGACCACGACAATTGATACAATGAGTTGTACTTTTTTTTTTTTCTACATTGTAATTCGATGCAAAAAGCAGCTTTCAGGTCAAAATATAAAAATGATCTTGTGTGACGAATAATGAATGAATGAATAATTATGGGGTTTTTTTTCTTATCACAGATGTGCACTCCCCGAAACACCCCTGCGACTCCACCCAACTTCCCTGACGCCATCACCATGTTCTCCAAGCTACGGACGTCAGAATGCGTCCCCGGTGCTGGCGCCGGCCCCAGCCAGGCCCCCATGGCGTGCTCGCCGCCGACGCCATCCTCCACATCAAGCTTCCCTTCCTTCTGGGCCTCGTCGCCGCCAGGCCACCAGCCAGCATGGCTGCCACCACAGTCACCCACCGGCCCCCACCTGCACCACCACTTCCACCACCACATGCAGCCGGCGCCCATGTGGCCCCCTGTATCTCAGCCCAGTGGCAGCCAGCAGTCTCCCGTCGTGTCCGCACTGCACGGCCCGAGATGAGACTCTGAAGCAGGACTAATGGATTGGCTACGAGACAGAGGGGTTGGGGTCGGAGAGGGGGTTTGGGGGGGGGGGGCTCACATCAAAAAAGACAAAAAATGTTTGCACTTGCAGGCGGTTTCCTCTGTTCATATCATCCACTCCGAGGAAGAGCCATGAAGTCGCTACCCCTCTCTGAGGAAACGTCATCAAAACTTTAACGTTTTTTTTTTTTTTTAAAGGTGGTGGTGGGGGTCCGGGGGGTTGTGGAGATTTTATTAATCGTCACCCCAGTGAAGCCAGGGATCCACAAATTATTTCAAGGATCGGAGCCATGAGAATGCAGGAGTTCTTTCAAAATATTGGGGGGATAAACAATGCAGAAAGTCCACCAAAACCAGCAGACAAAGAGAACGGGACAGAATAGCAAGGCTTTGTCTGATAATGTGACGACCCCTCCCATCCCCACCCCCATGAAAAACAAAACTTCAGTTGATCTTGCACGCCTGATGGACAGACAGAGGTTTAGCTGTTGCCTGTCTTTGGTTACAGTTAGTCAGTTGCTGGGCTGACCGTTTTACATTTTTTAATAAAAATACGGGGTAAGGTTTGTAGAAAAAGACCTCCAAATAATATTTCTTACTAAGCTGAGGGAGTCCTAAATTCCAAACAGTTTTTTTCCTTTATGCTCCACTTTTATAAAGCAACTCACATGATGTGATTTCCTTTACAACAGTTTGGAATGCTTTCCTCTGAAACCATCTCACCCATCAAAAATGAGAACATTTTACCTACATGACTGTAACAGTGACACACTGCAGTTAAATCTGACTCCGACATTGGGAAGAGGGTAACGTTGGCAATAACTAGTTTGTTAAAAGTTTATCTCCAGGATTTATAAAGTAGATTTATTTTGACTTTTGGTGGCGATTATCAACACAATGTGCTTCTATTGTTAAAGGAAACGTTCGACATTGATGGCCAATTCCAGCGACAGATGAGTAAATCAATATATATTCTAAATGTCTGCAAAGCGTAACAGGAGTTTTAGCTCAACTTAGCATATAAGAATAGAAACAGCCATTAAAGTGGCTTGGGGATACCGCTGAACCAAATGACTTGATGGACTTAGGTTGTTCTGGCCTGTATTTTAATGCAGGCCTGGAATTTACCCGAATCTCACATCTCAAAATCTATCCGACCTGGGATGGCGAATCTCACCTCCGACTTGCACACAAACTACGTTTCTTCTTTGCTGGACTAAAACAGCTGCGTAAGTAACCGAGGTCCTGGCTGTTGATTCTCCAAATGCGTACTTTCCCTTGTAAACATAGGGATGATTTGATTTGTTCTCAGGTGTCTCAATATACTCCCTGCTGGCCATCGTGTCAAACGCACAGGTTGTCTAAAAGGATGGATGCAACTCAACTCAAGATTTGTTGGGGACGTCTTAATTTTCCAAGCCGCAGTTTTGGAAAGACGGGTTAAAGTCAAAGCTGGACAGAAAAAAAAATGTCCATGACCTATATGCTAAGCTAAGCTAACTCTCATGTAGCCTACTATCATGAGGGGTTTCAGTCTGCTCATCCGACTCTTAAGCAAGAAAAATTCATAACCAGGTCCGCAGCTCAGTTTTACATGGATATTCACTCCCATGGTGGGATTTCGACCACTTCGTGAGCTGCCGAGGTCAGAGGTCGACTCAGTGATTTTTTTTTTTTTTTTTATTTTTTTTTTAACTCTCCACACAACCTTTGAGACGCTCAACCGCTGCTACCTCTGCGCGTGAGCGGTGACGTGCGCCTGAATGTAGATGAGACAGTGAGACAGGATCAGAACTCCCAGGTCTTAAGGAGAGCTCGAACCGGACTCCTCTCGCAGGATCGTCTTTCTCACACTGCATTAACAAAGAGAATCACCAGTAGATATCGCCTTTTTACACCCAAAAAAGGCCCCTTCACGAGAACAGGAAGAAACCAGAGGGGATTTGAAATGTTCAGACAATCAGCATTTTTTTCAGTTTCTAAATCCTTTTGCCGTTTCCCACATAAAGGATCATTAGTCACGCTTTTCATTCATATGTTTCATATAGAATGTAGAAGTGAATGATATGATGGGCAATTTAAAGGAAAAATACACCAAAAAATATCCAACAATACTGTCAGAATACCCTCACAATTAATGTAGCTGTTTCGAGTTGAGCACTGATGATGGAGGAAACTTTACAGATCAATTTTTCCTCAGTAAACGTAGGTAAATACTCATCTGTCGGGGGTCCGATCAGTTGTGTTGCCTCAATAAAACTACATTCGTATCAATTCATTATTAAAACCTGCATTAAAAAGTATCCATACTTTTGATACATTTTGCCAACGGTGCTTACATAGTCTTACTAGACACTATTAATCAGATTTCTTTCTCAGCGGTTCGATGAATATTCAGGTGCTAATTAAACAAGAAAAAAACTTTTTGAGAAGTTCCCTTCTTTATATAGTGGATGTTGAAAAGGATGGTAGTTTTACATTAATTGGGAGACTTGTAAGGAAAGGTTCAATGTAAAGACCAGTGTGAGGATGTAATATCTAAGATTGAGAAACTTGACAGTGATATTCAAAAAGAAGCGTTGTTGAATGTGACCACTTGGATTCAGAGCAGGACAGATGAGTGAAGTAAATTATCACAAATGATTTTTAAAGCATTACTGTATAAGTTTAAAATCAAAGAGCGTAAACAAGCTAGTGAGTTGGTTAAAAAATACATTTAACACATCCCAATTTTGAAAACTGTATCACGTACTCATTGGTTCGTAAATTCTTCATTTGCTTTTTAAACTGGTCAACCTTCAGTGTATTCCCTTTTAAATAATTTAGAAAAACAGTACAATAGGTATTTGTTTCACTATGACCTCCCAAAAGAGAAAAAAATCTTAATTCACATTTCTAAGTCTGGAATTAGCTTTCTTCACTATCCCAAAGAATTTCCAATATTATATAGGGTTATTTTACAGTCAGTAAAGACTGTTACTATTATGTAATAACTACTTGCCATGTATAATAAAGGAACCGGCGGGCGGGCGACCGTGTCGTTCAACAGGTGCATTTTTCCTTTAAATCAAACACAGATCTTTGAGTTTCTTGCCATTTTGAGGTTGCACTGCTATTCAGACTCCCTGCGGCTGATTACCTCTTAAGATTTCTAAAAGCCCATTTTAAGTTTCATTTGATAGGAACTGCTTCATCTCAACACCCCACCTCCTCGACAGCCTCAACAAATGTTTTTTTGTCTGTTTTTACAATCTTTTTTTTTCTTCCACATGTCGCAAGGATGACTTTCTCAAGGACCCACAGCTGGATTTGATCGCTCTTTTCTTGAGATCTCTTTTAAGTACTCTGTGTTCGTTTTCCTCTGTTGAGATTTGTATTTATATGTTTTATAAAGACAAGGTATGATCTGCTACCCTCTCAGCTTCAGAGTTTTGCTCATTGCAACATCATGTGACCAAAGCGCGGGCGGAGGAAGGATGTGGTTGTTGTAGCGAAACTGAAGCCTGACCAGCCTCTGTCCTGACCAATCACAAGAATCAAAGCGTCAGGGTTTAGTCATAACCGAAGTACTCAAATGTGTCAGTGCAGTAGAACAACCAGTACAACTTCTTCTTTCAGGACACTTTTCAAGACGTCTAAACAGCTCATATTGCATGAATTCATATTCAAATATCAGACTATACTTTGTGCCGTTGAAGAAAGGATCATAAAAGAGGGTCATATCATTTGTGGGGAGTTTCATTAACTTTCAAATATAGAGGATGTGACAAGTAAGACGATAGGCTGTTATCGACCCTATCGGTCACTGATCTGCATTCTGAAGGTATAATACTAAAAGAAAGTTACAACAACTGAAAAAGAGACAATAAGGAACTTTTTTTTGACTGTCTCTTTACGTTAAAAGGAAAACTAAAAGGTTTGACTTTTCCTATAAATCTGTTAAAAGGGACACAAAAAAATGAGGGGATTACTGAATTACTTCGAGGCAGCGTTTATTTATTTAACTTATTTATTAATTCCCTTGCGGCTTCAGGATTTGTCAGCACCTTGTAATTGTAATGACAATTTCAGAATTACGAATGTCTTTTTCTGGAACACGCAGGGACCCTCTCGTGGCTCAAAGTGGAATTGATAGCTGACTGAATACTCATGTTCAACTACTGAGAACATCAGTATTGAAACATTCTCCAATTTTACGATATTTTTAATTGTCTCTTGACAGGAGTCAAGACCTCTTTCAAGTCTCAAGTCCTCTTTCAAAAAATAAATACGAACTTAATTGCGTAAACTCCCTTTTCATCAAGACAAGTTATACTTAAAATAGTAACCTGCCCAAATATGATGACTTGATCTCACCTTGCCAAGGTGGAAAGGGTGGGGGACAAATATTTAATGGACAAACAATTTTTTAAAGGGTTTAAAAAAAGGTTATCAAAACAATGTAATGATTTAGGGATTTCAATCTGGACAAACCACTCATTGAAATGCGACTCACGTCAGCCGTCAGATAGTATATCGTCTTGAGAAAGAAAATGTGGAAACCCTGCTGTCAGTGAAAGCATTTCACCGCTACATTTACAAATACAAGTAAAGATTCAACCATCCAAAGATTGAGCCATTTATTTGAAGCCAGAAACTTCTCTTCTTGATCTGGGCTCATCTGAGATTAGATAGACACCTCATGGAAATGGATTGGGGGGAGGGGGGCAGGGGCAGCGTTCTCTTCTGCAAAAGCATCGATCATGCTGAGAAGTACATACAAGTTTCATATGAATCTACGCAGCCATCAAGACAGCTTGTTTTTCTCCCAGCAAGACTTGTCAAACCACACTCCGTGTTAGAACAGTGTGGCTAAAAGAAAAGAGTTGGAGTACCGAACCAGACTTCTGTTGAGAAGGTGTTGTATGCAACTGAGCAACAAAAGTCGAAGAGGGACAGCAAAGAATTCCAGTCTCGAAGCTCCGACAAAGGGTCCCCTGCCAAGGTGACGTAACACGACGGTTAACACGCCCCTGACCCTTCCAGTGCATTAAAGTTATAACGTTATTTTGAAAAAAATCAATCGTCAGGTGGAAGATTGTCTTACCTTTGGACGGTGTTTAATGATAGACATGTAGACAGGGATTCACAAATCACCGTTTTACGATTTTACTTTATAATATCAACTTTTTCAGAAAAGAAAAAACAAAACATGGCTCCGTTCCAATTGACTAGTGTCACTCAGGATCCCATAAATGATGCTGAGGGGTCGGGGTTTTTGGGCCGCAGCAGCTACAGTGGAGAGGAAAGACACATCGAGCCTTATTTTTGGCCTGACTCTTTTGAGTGTCAGTGAAAGATTTTATGCTACTTATCAATATTTAGTGTCCAAAATGTGTTTTTGAGAGGACTTCAAAATAAAAATTGATGATTTCAGAGGATTAGATGCAAACAAAAGCCATGTTTCTGTGCAGTGCTGGATTGCAGATTATATTACGGGGCTCGCTGCTGCCCCCTACATGTGGAGGCTCTGCTTTTCCTGAGTGTCCTGGGTAATGGAGCTGTGAGACGTGCAGCCCAGGACGGACCCGGGCCATTCCCGGGCAGGGCTGCTGGACACTGCAGACAAAGGGCACTTTTCAATACAGAATCGAAAAACTCAAGTCATCTTTACTTGAATATAAATTCTTATTCTTGTATTGTTCTTTTTTTATGTTGTGAATATTTTTATACTTACATTTAGAGACTTGTTGAATTAGTTCAACATTGCTTTAACATTCACTAGGAAACTCCATTTCAGATATAATCGGTGCTTTAGAAAGCATCAAAAGGCAAGAAATCAGGTACAGCACCATCACTTGTATTTACTACATATGAATTATTAAATATGTTTTTGATTAATTGACATTATTGAAAGAAATTTGCTGTTCCAAACATTCCAAAAATGCTTTTTGGTCATTTTCTGATGTCTTTCTTTTTTTTTTTTTTTTGATGCTCAAACCAGTTTATTTCTTGATAACTGTCATGTAATTTTTGTAATTCTCAATGTTCTATGAAAGAAATCAAGACTAATTTGATAAGTAATTTTGAAAAATAATAAGAAAATAATGGATCAGATTGTTTAGTGATAATTATACAATCAAAACATACTTGTTTTTCACAGTCCCTTAAGAACCCCTCAAAGGGTCTATAGCTTGGTGAGTCAAAACAGGGGTCCAAAACGTAAACAGGTTTGTGCGCCTGTGCCTGTGTCTCACCTGAGTTGCCACTCTTGGCACTGTGGGGACGTTGAAGCAGCAGTTCGGGGGAGGTCGGTGGTCTGGGGGCCGAAGAGCATCTGGCTCTGTCTTTGGTCTTGTTTGTGCCTGGGGTGTTTCACGGGTTAAAAACATCTAATGTTACTTTAACGATTCCAGCTTGCAGCCACAACACACAGGCTGACACTGGTCACCTTGATTTATTCACGATGAGCTTATTCACATAAAATTTGAGGATCCATCCACCCATCCTCCTCCCAGTGTGTCCACCAGATGACCAAGCCATCTCATCTGGCTCCTCTTGAAGCGGAGGATCAGCGGCTCTTGTATCCTTTCCCCCTTCCTTTTAGGGTGGGTGGGAACGTAGACTGATCGGTAAATCAAGAGCTTAGCTTTCCTGCTCAACTCCTTCTTTACTATGACAGACAAGGGCACGGTCTGCTCATGCTGACGCTGAACCGACTTGCCTGTCGATCTCCCGCTCCATTTTTCCCTCACTCACGGACAAGATCGCAACTACTTGAACTCCTCCACTTGGGGTAGGCTTTTATCCCTTACCCAGAGAGAGCACTCCACCTTTTTTCCAGTTGAAATCTTTGGCCTCAGATTTGGAAGTGGTGGTTTAGTCATCCCAGCTGCTTCACATTTGGTTGCAAACTACTCAAGGGGCAGCTGGGGATTATGGTGTGATGAATGCAGACGGAACTAGATCAGCTGCAAAAAGCAGACCCTCAATCCTGAGGTCCCTAAACCGGATCACCTCAACATTTTGACTGTGCCTAGAAATCCTGTCCATAAAGGTTATGAACGGAATCAGTGATGAAGGGCAGCCCTGGCGGAGTATGAGACTCACCAGAAACAAATCTGACTGACAGCCGGCAATTCGGACCAAGCTCTGACAACTGTCATACAGGGACCGAACGGCCCCTATCAGGGTCCAGTCCCCCGCACGACCGAAGTACACCCCCGCAGGACTTCCGAGGAACGCAGTCGAATGCCTTATCCAGTTCACAAAACACAAGTAGACTGGTTGGTTGAACTCTCTAGCGCCGTCAAGGACCCTACTGGGGGTGTACAGCTTGTCCAATGTTCCGCAACCAGGACGAAAAATGCACTGTTGCTCCTGAATCCGAGGTTCAACTATCCGATGGACCTCCTCTCCGGCACTCCAGAATATACCTTTTCAGGGAGGCTGGGGAGTGTGATTCCCCTGTTGTTGGAACACACCCTCCAACCCCCTTTTTAAAGAAATAATGAAATAAAATTCTTCTAGTTTCGGCTGAAAATCTAGATTTTGAGATCAAGTCTGTGAGAAAAAGATTTCATTTTGTTGAAGGTCATCTGTAGACAATAACTGTACCTTCTCTGTTAGAGATTGTAGGTAGTTTACTTTCAGGGTGTCTGATGGATGCTACATTCAGGCGACCTTTGTAGATATGCCCATCCAGTCCGATGATGTCCACCTCCTCCAGCTTAGCAGTCAGCAAATATATGAAGTGCACAAACACACACCATGCACGCATGCACACACACACGCACAGATAGAAATGCACCAACAGATAAAGAAACCCCACAGCAGGTGAAAACCTTGAACATTTCTAATGGTAAAACTAGCAGTAAAATTATCTTTTCTTTTCTTTTTTCTTTTCTTTTTTTTTATACAATCGACAGAGTGATTAGTTTGCAAGCTGCAGGGATCACAATGTTATTTTACATATCATACCTGGACAGCGGGGTCGCCCTCAGGCTGAGGGTGGAGCTTCATGTGCATCAGACCGGTGCGTCTCTGGCTAGCTGAGGTGACAGTGTGGCTCCCCCCGCAGCTTCGCCACACGGACAGCGGACTGCCTTCTCCCGTTTCAACCAGGCGCTCACTACTTGGCAGCAGTAAATAAAGAGAATGTAGGGTTTTACTGTGTACTATTGTGTGTAAATGCAGTCAATCACTTGTGTGAAAAGTTTGAAGACATTATTCTTTATTGTGACCTCACCACAAGTAAGCATTTAGAAAAAGAGTACAAGTGTCTCCAGATGTTCCCATATTGTATGTTTAATATTTTTACCAATACTGACACTGCCTTGGGGCATGAGAGTCGTTGCCCTAAAGTATATGGCCCATTTTTGTACAGGATCTGAACACAGAAACAAATATATGGATGCTTCACTGAGAAAGGCTGAAGAACAGTTACATTCCCAACACACACATACAAGACTTGGAATTACAACAACACTGGAGTAGATCAACCAGCCAGACAAGCAAACATTCAAACTCATGGTCTTTTATCGATACCTTAATAACGATAAAGACGTTGGTTTGTATAAACACGCAGCACTTTATCTTCCTCTTCTTTTCCTTTCGGCTTCTCCCTTCAGGGGTCGCCACAGCGAATCAACCTCCTCCATCTAACCCTATTCTCTGTGTCCTCTTCTCTCAAAGAACACGCAGAACTTTATATTGATATGAAGAATGGGGTAAAAAACAAACAAAAAAAAAAAAAAACAAGGAGACGTCCTGCCCTGGATCAATCAGTGTAGTAAATTTGGGGGTGTTGATTTTCGAATCTGAAGTGGCTCGTGGGCAGTCAGTAGCCTCCAGGCCCAGCAGCCACATGGTACGACTGTTAACAGAACATTGACCTCACCTCCTGGAGTAGCGAAGCTGCTCCACGGCATAAACACTGTGCGGCCTATTGGACTTGTGATAGGGGACGCCGGGAGATGAGGGAAGCGTCACCATGTGCCTTTCATTCCCCACCAAGACACCGAATACAAGACAGACAAACACTTTAATATATTCACAATTTAAGGACTGGTACCCCTCATTCTGTCTTCTGATACTTAATCCATTCATCTTTTGTTATGTTTTTAGATTACTGATTAATGTCCAGGTATCTAATTTTAAAAGAATGCATGTCTGATCTGATCTGATTTCTCGCAAAAAATAATTCCCGAGCAATTCCTTGTTTATTATCAGGCAGTTTTTTTTTTTCCTTTTTTGAGGGGTATGGGGGGTTGATTCCCTTGGGGGAGGGTTCCCTTGCTCTTTTTTCCGCTGCTTATTTTATGGTAATTCCTTGCTAATTGTTGGGTTAATTGCTGACTTTGAGCAACTTCCCTCCAGATTTTTCTTGTCTGTTCATTCCTGACATTTTTCCATATGGGTTGAAAATAATTAACAATTTGCAGAGGTTCAAATTCTAGAAGTTTCTTTCCAGGGCCTGATGTGTCCTTGATCCTTGCTTCTCTGAACTAAATTTACAAAACATTATGTAAAGTTTCATGTTTTCTGTTACTTTACCACAAGCTTACTAGCCTCAGGCATGAAACACAACTGATTTAAAGAGAAAGGAATGAAAAAAATACCTGGAGAGAAATTACATTGTCATCTTGTATGAAGAAATAAAACACAGCTTTGGTTGCTGCCGACTCACGGGCCTGGAATTTGTTTGATGACGGGTCTGTCGCATGAGAGGCAGTGGAATCTGTCCACCAGCTGTCTGGAGATAAAAAAGAAAAATACAGCTGATTTGACACACAGATCTGACCTGAACATACATCAAATTATATACATCTATAATTATAATTGATTGTGTTTTTTTTGTCTTTTTGTTTTTATGATTTGCTAAATATGAGCTTTGCTAAATTTGCTAGATTAATAATAAGCAGTCATATTTACAGTAACTTCGTCATGATTAGGGCTACCATGAGTAACAAACAAACAAACAAACAAACAAACAAATAAATAAATCGAAAATCAGATCCTTTCTGACAGGTACATGTACACAGGTACAAGAACATGTCAAAATTTGAAAGATTGAAGTTGGATTATTTGAGAAAACTAATAAGTTCATAAAACTAGAAGTTGGAAAGTTATGAAATAATATTTATTTATGTCGACATTTTTGTATTGTCTGCATTTCATGACCTTATCAAGCTACCTAGCAATAGCTATCTAGCTATTAAAAAAACATGTTAGATGTTTTGGGGATAAAGTCAGAAGGGCCAAACTGAGATGGTTTGAACATATGCAAAGGAGGGATCGTGAATATCTGGGTAGAAGGATGCTGAGATTGGAGGAAGGCAGAAGAGAAGAGCTATGAAATGAAAGAGGACATCTTAGTTGGTGTGAGAAAAGAGGATACTGAGAATAGGGTTAGATAGAGGTAGTTTCTGTGGAGACCCCTGAAGAGAGCAGCCGAAAGGAAACGCGAAGAGGTAGCTGTAAAAAAAATAAATAAAATTGGCAATATTAACCCAATATGGCAGCAATATCATGACTGTCTGGACATTGGAGAGCCGTGTCTGTAAACTGGCTCTATTATGAAGTTTATGGTTTCTGAGTGGGTCTCTTCCCACAGTCCATAACATTATGGACCGGAGACTCTAAATTACCCAGACATGTGACAGAGTCAATGGTCGATTGTGTCTATACTTGGCCCTGTGATCAAATGACAACTCGCTCAGGGTGAACCCTGCATCTGGCCCCCAGACAGCGAGGATAGGCTCCATCCTCCAACCCCCCAGCCCCAGTAAACCCAGTATGGGGTATATGAAGCAGCTAATGAATGAATGAATGAATGAATGAATGAATGAATGAATGAATGAATGAATGATGCATTTGAGCTGACGTAATAGCATATATGCATCAAGAGCCAGTCAATGGACATATACAGAAAACTTACTGCTTAAGTCTGTGACTGATGAGCATGTGGCATTCACTGTTTAGCAGCTGTCTGATAATACTGCTCCATGAGAAAAATGAGTTTTATCTGAATGATACCACAATTTGTGGTGATACCCAGGATTTGTTCCTGCAAATGCTCAGCCTCAATTTTGGACCTGCTGACATTTTACCTCCATACCGATAGCTCCATACATCTTTTCATCTTACATGAGCCAAATATTTCATGTTATTCTGAAAGGAAGTGAGCCATGAAATATCAATTTATTCTCTGTCCAGTGTAACACGGACAAAGAATAACAGTGGGACTGGAGGCGATTCCAGCTGACATTGTGTTAAGATGCAGGATTTAACCACATATAGATACATACTGTAAAAGCATTCACACTGTTCTCCACTCCAACTGACAGTTCAGAGCCTTCAGTAAAACTAATGATTGAAGAACCTAGAAAGAATATGTAAACTACCCAACAGAATGATCCAGTTGGAATTAATCCTCGAACCCTCTAGATGTGAGGTGTGAGTTGTAACTGCTGTACCACCATGACATGTCAACATAAACAAATATTTTTCACAAAAACTGTCTTTGTCCCATTTTAAGAACCAAGATATGGAAAACTGAGATTTCTGAACAGGTAAATATTGGACCCAATTTTGCGAATTCCTGCTCTGAAATGATTTGAGAACTGCAGAAACTCCCCGGGGATGATTACTTTCGGATGGCGGCAGCATCTTCGTATTCCGGCGCTGCCTGTGCCTGTAGCCTCTCCTGGATGGTCCTCCAGCGATCCTCCAGCTGTTTCTTGACTGACTCCAGCTCCGGCCTGTTCAACTGATCAGAGCATCACAGGTGACCAACATGACCAAAGCACTGTGGGTGTAATGGCTGAGGATCACACATCTCTACCTTGAGCTCCATCTCTGCGGACAACCGCTCCACAACCTGGTGCCAGTCCTGCTCCTGACCGGTCACCTTGCTCAGAAGCTCATGGAACATGGAACTGAGCTGCTCTGTTACACTGTCGAACTGCAGGCGGCTCACCTTCCCGTCCAAGGCACTTTTGTCTGCTTTCTATATATACACAATAGTCACAATCTGTTTCTACCAACAAAACAGGTTACATACACTTTAAGCTTTTAGTCACCTATCATGCCTTAAATGCTTGATATGCTCAGGATAATACTGATAAAAAAGCAGGAAGACCTTACAGTGCAAAATATAAAATAACATTTTTGGATTTCTGCTTTTGATGTAGAGCTGGTAATTCTTAAGGCCAAAAACAAATAGTGTGTGTGTGTGTGTGTCATGGTCATTTACCATAAGAGTAATTCTTGAATTCTGAGGCAATGATGCTAGTTTTTATTTCAATGGATAGTTAAAAGTGTGTGTATGTATGTGTATGTGTGTGTGTGGGTGGGGGTTGATTAAAATTTTCATGTCAGATATATATTGTTGGCATCTTAATATCGACCATGGTGTAAAAGTGAAAGTGGAAACACCTACAATTTCTGTCTCAACCATCTGCTTGTCAGCCTTCCTGTCCTCCAGCTCCTCTGCCATCTTGTACAGCTCCTGAGGAATCCATCCTTCAGTTTTAGCACCTGTACATTTTGGATCTAAAGTATTTGCTTTTTTCCAAAGTCTTTTTTTTAAGTATCCTCCATCGCTAAACAGTCTAGATAGTCTCCTTATGTGTTATAGACAGCAGAGAAAACTAGAGAAGCAGTCCGACCTGGATCTGAGAGTGTTTCTGCCGGCTGTCGTCGAGCAAACACCGGGAGGTCTGGTCCAGCTTCTCACACTCGGCTTGAAGTTGGATGATTAGCTTCTGCACATCGTCCACCAACTCAGACTTCTGACAACAAATGAAAAAACAAGCATGGGCGCCATGCGTACACACACACACGCACAGTCAAAAAATGCCCTGAGGATATCGCCTTATAGAGGCAAATTGCAAAATAAACACAAACCCATCCTGCGGAACCTCGGGTTTACCACTTGTGATCCCCAAGTTCAAACGGAAATGGCAGATGCAAAGATATGTAGCGCGCACACAAAATACACATAATCGCCGACACATACTCCATGCACACAAATGCATCTGAACCAATCCACATCTTCAATGCAAATAATTTTCAGAATATGCTAATCTTTGAAACAATTACAAAAGTAATGGTAGGTGCTTCTTTTTTTAAGAAATGTACTGGATGCATTCTTAATATAATTATAACTTATATTCATCGTGATTTCCTGCTGGTTTTTGTTGTAGTTTGCGGATCATTTTTAAGGTAATTTAGTTTAAAATGCGTCCAGGCCTATTTGAGGCACTTCCTTGCAATCTTTAGGTAATTTCTGCCAGTTATTGATGATAACTATGACGTGTCTGTGAAGGTTCTCAGTTATCAAGGTCATGGTGAATTCTTGTCGAAATCATCTTGTCGTGGCAACTGGACTTGAAGTTCTTCTCTTGAAGACATTTCACCCCTCATCCAAGAGGCTTCTTCAGTTCAGAACTGAAGAAACCTCTCGTATTCAAGTGAAGAAATTCAAGTCCAGTTGCTACGTCAAGAAGATTTCGACAAGATAACTATAACTTTAGAGTCTTTCCATGCCCATTTGTTGGAGTCACTTGTCTTTATTACTGCCTAAGAAAATAAATGAATGTGAATTATTGCTTTCTCTTTCCATATTCTTCCAGGTGGATGTTTTCATCTCCCATCAAATTTATTTTTCTATTTTGTTTGTTAATTTTGGAACTGCTGACACTGAATACTGTGAAGTGCACAGGTAACATCATATGATGATGATGGTGATAATGATGATGATGATGATGTAACTAAAGCGTGAGCCTTGGTAACTGGATTTGTTATGACATAATAACAGTCGTGGTCCAGCTGACTGATGTGCCATAAGATGGAAAACTTGACAAACCATCTCCTGCTCCTTCTTCAGACTGTCCATCACAGCCTTCTGGTGATTCACCTCATCAATCATGTCCTCACAGCAATCCAGTGAACCTAGAAGAGGATGTCAAGCGATTAGGCCAAAGCCATAGCATCTCTCCTTAAGACTAAATGTAGTTGTCAAACAGCTGAAGTCATGGGTTTTCAGGAGTTGTAAGGGAACATTTATCTCCAATTTATGTGACTGTTGGGTCTATAATTTGCTTAAACACAGGCTGTAAAGTAGTTCTATATCATCTGTCATGTTACAAGCTTTCCCGTCAACACAGCCAACGATTAATAATGTATGAGGCCTCAGGGCACAGAATTATGAGATTTTCCCTTGGAAACAGCATACTGTGGCCGAAAACCACAGAATGAGAGCTGTAATAGAGACAACAAAAGCAGCTAGAAATCCAACCATTAGTTTCTTTTACAAGGATAATTTTGAAGCAAAGTGTGATTGACTATGTCCCAATCATCAGCTGATAGATGGCTTCACCTTTTTTCATTATTCAGGGCCTTTGTCTTACAAAGATTGATTTTTGTTTTTGACAATTACCAGCTAATTTTGTGAATACAAATCATTTTCAGAAAATCTACTTGCTTACTTTTAAAGTCATGGTAAAAGGCCATGACTCTGCAAGCAATTGGTTGACTAAAAATTAGCAAAATATAAGCTTAACATTAGAGACTATCAAAATAAAAAAAACACAAGCCAAGAAGAAAGAAAATTAAAGAAAAATCATCAAAGTAAGCTAAATACCAAGACTAAACTTGAAAGTTGACAAGCAATAAGTCAGCTGTTGAACAAATGATCGTAGGGCAAGGAAAAATTACGAAGAAATAATTTTTAAAATTCAAAATAGGAAAAGGGCTTGTCAGATACCCCTGCAGGAGATGAGGTGTCTCAGCTGATCCTGGTCCATCTGTCCTTCCTCTAACACTGCCACACGAGCCTCCAGTCTACCAATGTTCCTCAGGGCTTGCAGCGTCTCTGAGTACCGCTCTGAGCTGCAGGGCTCCCGAGGAGGAGACACAACAGCCCTTGTCTGCTGAGGTATAGAACTTGAGTATGCTCCTACCCTCGGAGTTACAATCCCTTCAGGCATCTTTACAGGCTTTGCCCGAGGAGAGAACGGGTCGACCGCCGGAATGCTGCCGTTGGACAGAGGGGACGTTGGTTTGCTCCTGGGGGTCAAAATTTCCTGAAAAAGAGAAAACAGGTTCTTTATTGTAGGCTGCTGTTTATCTACTTTATTCGAACTACAGTTTTTTTTTAATAGCTCTGTTGTCAAATTCTTAAGAGAAACCGACAAGAAACCCTTCATCCACAATTTTATCCACTGATCTGAAGACTCATTGCGCATCTAATTATGTATTTGGAGTACTTAATGCCTCATTAAAATAATGCATCTAAATTTACTGGTCATGTTCATATAATTTCATGACCACTTTCAGGTTATTTCATATCATGCATGTATCATATATATTGGTAAATAAAATCAGGTGTTTACTGTCATACTGTCAGTGAAAACTGGAGCAGTGCTGATCTGACCTCTTGTGATGGTTCTGTCTGAGACAGCAGAGCCGACTCCAGGACATCCCAAGTGACAGAACCACTCAACTCCCCAGGGTCCGGATAATGGTGAAGCGTGTCACTTACTGTTTTCTGCAACAATTTAGGCATTTAAGAAAACCAGTTCATAATCTTAAAATTCAAAGTTCGAAGTTTGAAAAACACAACACTGTTACAACTCAACACAAGTCTAATATGCTACCATAATATGTTAACCATCTTTTTTAGCCTTTGGGGAAAAATCAATCAAACCGTAACAGATTATACATATGCATATTTAAATTGGACCTTTGAAAAACCAAGCCGTATGTAAATTAAAATGAAGTAAAATCTCTCTTTCATACAAATACATACGTACATGTATTTTTGTGTGTGTACACGATTAGGACGTACCAATGTACCTGACTTAGGACAATAAAACAAACAAAAAATGGAAGCGCACAATTACAACAGGGGAAAAAGCATTCATTTTCACATTTCATTTACTGTCAAAATGTGCGTGGTAGTTTTTGTGTCCATTTCTTTGTTGTGTTAATGATAGACATGAATCTCAATAGTAATATTTTTCAATTTATTTTATAAATGTGGCAGTCCATCATAAATATGTTATTAAAGAAAAAACACTCACCAAATTTTCCTCCAGGGTGTCCACACGATGGCAACAATTCTTCACAACTACAGCTGAGTCTGAATGTGCACAAGCCATCTGAGGAAAGGAGTGTTTTAAAGGACTGCAACACTGAGTATAAATTCTTTATTAAGATGTGAGGCAAAGAAAATTTGAATGTTTTATTATTTAGCATTTTAAAACCTTTAGTCTGTTTCAGTCACAAACGACAGCAGCTACATCCCGATATTCAGCCATCATGGTTCTGAAACACCCAGCTGCTATCAAGCAACAATTATACAACAAAATTCAAAAATTCAACAATCCAACTACCTTAATCACAGAATGACAATAGAAAATAGTGGTTTTGCAAAATATCTATGACAACAAAAAAACATTTATCTTAGCCCATTGTTTATGCATCCATTTACTCATTTATTATCATCGAGAAAATGTTTGTAATAATTACAGTGACCCTGAAGTTTCAAAACATGTGTTTTTTCTGTGAGGCAGATTCCTCCAGGTATCCTCTGGGGTCTTTTAGAGGGTCCTCAGCAATGAAATTTAGTTTAAAAATGATGCTGTGTTCACGAGCCCCTCTCAAGAATTGAGATACGAAAAATCGACATAAAAATAAGACCATTTAGTTCAACACAGTTTAGTTCCTCCATTGGTATTTACTGAATGAAGACTTTATGCATTCCGATTTCTGGTTCTGATCACTGAAACTGATTGTGCTCCTATAAAAAAAAATTACCTCCTGCCGCAGCTCCTCCATCTCCTCTTTCAAATGGTTTCGCTGCTCATGGAGCTCCTCAATCAACTTCAGAGCCTAGCAGAACAATAGGTAGGTTAAGACGAATTTTTCAGGAATCAAAACTCCAATTTTGTCTCAATTTCTACATGAAATTAAAGACAGCTTAACCTGCTATAAACAGGACACCGTTAAATTTCAGCTTAATTTATTTTTTGTTTGCATGCTTCAACAGTAAAGTTATTTGAACAAATGCAAGAAAATTAGTGGTTAATTATGGCAACTAGCAAGAATCGAGCTGAGAATTTTGAAATAAATTGTAAAAAAAAAACAACTTGAATTTGAACACATTTTATAAGGGTCGAGTGGAAAACAAAAAAAAATATTATACGGGAGTTAAAATGGAAAAAAACATACAAAACAGAAGAATGGCCGGCTATTGACCCTGAGCTTCATTTAAAGAAAATGGAAGAGGTAAAATATATTGGGCCTTTGTTTCATGGACCATGTCAGATTTAGGACCCGGGCATTTTTCTCATCAGTATTACAGGTGCTATTTATATACTGCAGCTATTTTCTAGTATTTGTAATTTTCCTCTTTAAACGTGTCATTCCTTTCCTCCTCTCTGATATTATAGTACAATATAATTGTCATCTTACACATCTTGCAGTGACAATAGCTAACAAAGAGAAGAGAGGACAGCTCAGACCATTCAACTCTTTTCAAACATTGTCTTAATGAATATGAGTGTGTTGTGTGCGTGTGTGTGTGTGTACTAGCATGTGAGTGTGCCTGTGAGACAAAGGACATTCCTGAGCTGTGTATGAGGTGTTTAAAGCGCGTCAGATTTGGCTGGACATGCGTTGATGCATCGTGACCCACACAACGACACTCGCAAACACCCGGTTAATACATGACACACAAGGTCATTTGGAGATTACTGCAAAAATAACCTGATATAATGACAAAATGATCTGAAAGTTAGCAAGAAATCACACACATTTGAATTACTGATTTTCCACATGCTTTCATACTTTTAATAAATCTATTTATATTATTGTTGTCACAAAACTAGGCCCAAAGTTTATACCTAATACGAACCTTGGATTTTTAATTCATGTTCATTATGTAAATAAATCTAAGTAATCACTGTCTGATTTTCTGTTCATTTCAGTTTTTTTTTTAGTCAAGGTTTGTTTTGTTTTTTACTAATTTCCAAGTCAGTTTTTAGATCCCTTTTCTCCATATTTTTTCTTCAAATGTTCAGGTTACTTTGTTTTGAATTTCAGTTACAAATTAAGACAATTGTTTCATTTATCATTTTTCCCAATGCTAAACGGCATTACTGAAGCTCTCTATATAAAATATGGTACGCTGTTGGACACATGGCAAATGAAATGTAATGTGGAGGTAAGTTAAAGGTTCCCCTGGATGCCAGTAATATTTCAAAGGGGGAAGCAGTTCAGGTCTAGTTATTCTTTAAGCGCCTGCCTCGTAAAAAAAAAAAAAAAAAAAGTCAGCCATTAACCAATCCACAGATAAATGGATAATTTCTGAAAACCACTTGTCTGAATTATGGGGTGAAGCTGAGTTTGTCAACCAACATCGATGGCATCGAGCCAGGCCTCCAGGGTCCTGATGGGGTCGCCTCACCCTTGTCAAGTCAAGGGATATAGATGACCTGAGCAGGCCATGAATGATTCAGGCCCAGTGCTACACTCCCCCCACCTCCGCCCCCCCTACAACCTGCTTCCCAGCAGAGACCTATTCATGCCCTGACAAGCAATGGCCTCTCTGCAGGGGGGCTCATTACTCCTGATCACATAAAGATAAGAGGGAGATCATATTGGGATCCCATGCGCACCACAAACACGCGCACACACACACACACACACGCACGCACGCACACGCAGACGCACATGCACGCGCACGCACACACACATACAGCCATAAAATTTCCCAATCACACTTTCATCAGTCATAGACATAGATGAAAGATGGGTACAAAGTGCCCTTTTTCCGGTAAATATCAGTTGTTTGTATTTTCTACATACGTTGAGGTTCTTGTCAATCTCTTAGAACTTTTGTGACCATGTTGGAAAGAAGGATGCTTAGGAAACTGAAATCCATCATGGACAACATCATGGTCACTGTCTTCTCGTTGCATGTCTTGCTGCTGCTCCGAAATCCTTCCAAATCATTCAAATCAATCATTTCCAAATAATGGAATCATTAAAGTACATCTCATGTCACCTCATCACTTGTTTTTGATGAAATTGAAAAAAGAAAAAAAAAAGAGTACACCCAGAAAACTTAACTGTATTAATCCTTAAAATGAGAAGCCTGAGGAATTTGTGGTTACTACAGGTGAGAGGGCAAACTCGTCAGGAAGTTTAACTTTGCCTGAATAAATATATTCCAAATGAAACATAACGTTCCTTCACAGCACCAGCACAAGTCATCGGCTCTCTCACATCGCTTCTGTTTGCAAATGTGAACAGAAACACAAAAGAGTCATTTGAGATGTTGGGGCTAACAGCCATCTACTATTGTGCTCGGCTCTATCATCAGTGGCTTAATGTAACACTGACATGTTATCACCACAGATGAGAACAGGTTTAATACCCCCAGCGTGATCCATCTGTGACATCATTATCAGGGTGTGGCCATGTCAGGGGGTCCTTTGACTTAATCCACAAAAGTTACCATCTGTTGTAAATGTTGCCTTCTTTGTCACACATATTCTGACCCTTTCTGTATATTTAAAAAATTGATATAAAAAATGAATCAGCAAGAAATCAATTAACCTTTCACTAACATTTGTCCAAAAAGAAAAAAATCTAAAAATCAGAGGTTACAAAAAAGCAAAAACTACAAAAGAATTTTCTAGAAATTACACTTTACAATAATAAGGTTATTATTATTATCAATATTATTATAACAGACATTTTAAATATAAAAAGAATATCTAGTTCAGGATTCTAAAATATACCTAATTTCAAAGGTTAAATGTGAACTTTGAATGTCTGGAATAATTTTCATATTATTATTATAATATTCATTTTAGAAATGAATGTACATTCATATCATGAGAGCTGCTTGCATGGAGCCTACATAAAGTGTCATTTGAGATGGAAAATGAAGATCACAGTGGGAGTGTATACTTTTATGTCAAATAGTTAATTCATGTTGTTATAATCCTAAAACATTACCTTTTTGCAGACATGAAACCAATCCATCAATAAAGTTATTTATTAAATCAAACTTAGTCCGTGAATCAGTGAATGGGTATAACAATTAAACTGTGGCTGTTGAAGGTATATGCTGGGGTGGAAAGCAAAGTTCCTTCACCTTAACTGTAATGTTAAAAGAGATTAAAAATTACTGAATCAAAATATGTAAATACATTTTTCTTCCATCAGTTCACTGTCCAGGACAGCTGAAATAAATTGCACAAATTAAAAAAAAAAAACTTTCAAAATCTGCCTCCTTGGCAGTGGGATAGTAATTGACTTGCAGTGTTTAAGTAAAAGGAAATGGATGGATAAATATTACATTTTATTCGCATTCTATTTTATACACGATGAAACGATTGTCTTACCCTGGAAACCCCATCCTCGCAGGTTTGGATGCGAGACCCGATCCCCAGCCGAGGGGAGCCGGTTCGCTCCGGCGGCTCCTCGTCGGTGATGTCGATCTGAGACCAGCTTCGCTGGTCCCCCGAGTCCTGTCTGGGGCCCTCCAGATGCGCTGGGCGCCTTTGGACAGGGGCAGTGTCCGGCCATCGGACACTCATGTCCCGGATCCCAAGGTGTCTCAGCACGGTGTGGAGCAGCTTATGAAGGGCACTGAAGTTAACAGATGCCATGCGGGGGGCTCCGATAGATAAGTTTAACAAGTCAAACATGCTGACGCTGTCCTCCGACATGTTGGTTTGAAGAACGGTTAAAGTTAAGCTAGCTTACCGTATTAAAAAAAAAAAATCAGTACACTACGCTTGTAGTTTAACAAACGACTTTTGTGTTGTGCCAAATGACATGCATATGTAAACTGTTAGAAAGACGAGCGGAACAGGTTCAACAATTACGTTGGTCTTTCTTTAACGATAATAACCGTCTCTGACGTCCGACAGATTGCTGTGATCTCGAGTTAATTGCTGAATGAACGTTAATAGTGTTTAAGAAGATAGCGACCTTGCCTGAACTCGCAGCATGAAGTCACACAGATTTTAGCGGATAAAAAGAGGGTAACCTTTCATAGTAAAGCGAAAGTGAGGATTAAAAAAAAATGCATTCTTATAAATGGGATTTTTTACTGCAATTGGTATTGTTTGTCTTAAATTCAGTTTTGCCTATAATGCCAAATCTTAAAGATTACTGCTTTATTTTGATCAAAATTGGTAATTAAAGCTTTTATCGCTGAAATAATAACCGGATGTATGATGGTATACTTTCTAGCTTAATAATCCGCCCCGTCCCTGTTGTCATGGAGCGCACAACAACTTTTCCCGGTGTCCAGGCAACACGCTGTGATCTTGCTGGGTTAGCTGAACAGTTGGTTCTTAAATTGTGAGTTAATGAAACTGTTATTACAATTTCTTTTTGGCGGATAATATGTTTTGACATTCTGAATAAAAGTTAAAAACAACAAAACTAGAAATAAAGGTATTTCTTGTTGATGTTGAAAAACACTACAATCAAAACCTGCAAGAAGGCTTATATGTGACCACAAACTAATGGGCGTTAACAGATTTATCACAGTGACATCAAACCATTACTGCTTTAGTTCAACAAATCTTTTGCTTTTGGCTATTCCCTTTAGGGTTCGCCACAGTGAATCATCTGCCACCATCTAACCCTATTCTCTGTGTCACCTTGTCTCACACCAACTAACTTTATGACCTCTTTTACTCTTCCATCTTCCTTCAGGCCTCCTGCCTGGCAGTTCCAACCTCAGCATCCTTCTACCAGTATATTCACAATTCCTCCTCTGTACATGACCAAACCATCTCTGGCTTCTCTAACTTTATCTCCAAAACATCTAAATGTACTGTCCCACTGATGAACTCATTCTTAATTCTGTCCATTCTTGTCAGTTGCAAAAGAGTACCTCAACATTCTCATCTTTGCTACCTCTAGCTCTATCGCCTGTCTTTTCTTAAACGCTACAGTATCTAAACCATATAGCATTGCTGTTCTCACCACCATCTTATACACCTTACCTTAATTGCACATTACCAATGACACTTTTTTCCACCCGTTCAAACCTGCTCGCACATGTTTTTCATCTCTTTTCTACACTCTCCATTGCTCTAGACGGTTGACCCTAAGAGTTTAAAATCCTCCACCTTCATTATCTCTACTCCGTGACCTCAGTTCCACTTTGATCCCTCTCATTCATACACATATTCATCCTGATCCCTTATGTAGTCCCACCTCCACCTTGAGCTCTGTCACACCTACAGAGTGCAACAGAGACTCGTCACTGTCTCGAGGCTTCCAAAGATGTCCTGCACCAGTCTAACGTACTTCTCTGCCACTCCAGACTTCCTCTCTTGGCACAAAGACACAATGCAGCTCTCTATGACCTTGGCTGTACATCGCTATTAACATTCTCAAAGCAATAATGTCTTTACCTTGTGGTCCACAACGGCCTCCGATTCAGCTCTCCTTTCTCATTTCCTCATTCAGACACTCCAGAATTTCTCCTTCTCACACATTACCTGTGGAGTTAAACCACCAACAATATTGAACATCACACCCCCAATTCCTAGCTTCAGACTCCACTCTATCTGACACTCTTATTACCTCAAGAATATTACAAACAATCCCCTCCTTCTCTATTTCTCTTCCTACCAATACCATGATAGAACAACTGAAAACTTGCTCCTAAGCTTCTAGCCTTAATATCTTCCCACCAGGTCTTCGGGTATTATGGGTATGCGGTCATCATTGCTTGATTCAGAGAAGAGGACAATCCTGCTTTGCATAGTCCCAGGGGAAGGCTACCGCTTTTTATACGGCAACTCCCCTGACCAATTGGGCACGGGACACAAGCTCAGGACTGATCACCTGAAGCTGGCTTTGTTGAGGCTGTATAGTGTTAAAGGCGATACACTCTAGGAAACTTAGGTACACTACTGAAGATGTGCTTTCAAATTCAGGCTACTAGTCTCTCTTTTATGTGCTAGCTCTAAGGATTACAGCATCTTGTCCTGTGTTTACTGAATCTGGATGCACCAGCATCATCAGCACCAATGGCTGTCCCAGTTGACCAGGCCTCAACCGAACTGGTATGGAAGTCCTATGTTTGATTCATTCATTTAGTTTTGGCACAAGTTTTATACTGGATGCCCCTCATGCCACAACTCTCTGCATCTCTCTGTACTACATGTTTTGGATCCATCCATGCATTTATTCGTGTCAAAATTGTTTGAGTTTCAGGCATCACACTCACATTCTCAGCAGCAGAAATAGCATTTCCTTTGCACATCATGAAAACCTCGAAGAAATTATCAGGGAAGACTCCGTTCATGTAAAGAACGTGGGCCAAGCTATAATTTACCAAACTAAATGTCATCAAAAATAAATTATGTCCAACATTCACATATTACAATTTGAATTGAATTCCTCCGGAATTTCAGGAATTTTAACTGTCTCTTACACAAAACAGTCTTAAGGTTGTCAGAAATAGTACAAACAGGCCCAAAAATATAAATTTAGTGAACAAATGGATCATCTATGTTTATAAAAAATCCCAGCTCATTTAAATCCAATGTTACCCGGTCATTCACATACATCACACCTTATCAGTTCAAAATAACATTTTATTGATAAAAACAACCAAGACAAAATTCTGGGCAACATTCTCAATTACTACATTCAAGTATAAAATAGACTACATATGGTTAGACTACATATGTATTTCCCTTCATACCTTTGAAACACACCACATCAGCTGCAGTCGCAAACTGAAAGTCGGCCGACAGCTGATGTCTGATTCAGCAATAAATTATTAAACAAAAAATGATGATCTAACAAAGTTGACAAAAAGACAATTGAAAAAACAGCATTTTCATAGACATATTTCTGTAATTGTTGGAATGAAGGTGCAGTGTGCCATTCAAAAGGGCCGTTGGTTTGAGGGGAATCTGAGTCATCGGACAGCAAAGCTGGGGGTTTAAAACAGCAATGCGTTTCCACAGGCACCTGATTGGCTCATTGTGAAGAGAACAGTTTTATTGAGATTAATAATTAGTTTATTTTTGGTCACATAAGAGGTCTGCGGTTTTAAGGACTAGAAGGAGAATGTTCTACAAGATTTTTTTCATAATTATGTTCTACCTCCAACCTTGGTTCACTAAAGGGATTATTTTTTTTAAGTGACCAATTTCTGTTATATTTATTATTATTTTAACCTAAACATATCTGAAAAGCCTTCAGTGTTTACATGCTCCTCAACATGGGGATCAGTACCAGTTTCACTTGTTTACTAGTTTTGTGCTGTTGTATTCAGAAGTCTCAGTGTCACTGATTTGGCCTTTAAATATATGGAATATATAACAAGACAGAAGAAATTAATAGGAATAGGAGTTTTGCCTGGTGTTCAAATTTTTTGGGGTTTTTGGAGGCGCTTTGATTAAACAGCAAGAAATTAGCAAAGACATAAAAAAGACAATTTTTCAAAATTCTAAAATTCAAAGGTTTAATCGGGGCATTTTAATGCTTGTGAACGCTTATCAAGTGCCTCAATGAGTATGTAAATACAAGCTGAATGAAGCCATTCTCTTGCAAGCCCTGTCTTGATATTTATAATTTTATTTTTAGTAATAGCCATTTTTTGTAAATTGACACAGCATGGCCTTGAAAAAGCCGTGTAAAGTTGTTTGAGAAAATGCTTATTTATTCACTGATTAATTAGTAGAGTAACTGATGGAAATGAATAGTTAGTGCTTTTTTCAGTTGTTTCCGTTACAGAAGGTCCTAGGTGATTTTTAGGAGCCAAAGAACGAAAGAGTGATTCTTCCTTTTTTGTCAAAAATCTTTGGTAAATTTTCCCTACCTTGTTTTTTGGAACCAACAACCTTGAACTTAATGAGTTAAGAATGAGCATTGGGGCGAGCATACAAGAAAAAAAATAACAGAATGCATCAATAAAAAAATTGGCCTTTACAAATGACGTTCTTTTTGTTTCCCTTACCACAGCTTGACTCAATTTGCTGTGATTTTCTTCTGGAGAAGTTTTTCAAACTGCATCACATTTGGGGAGAAAGTGGATTATTACATTGCTATCAGCTGAATATTAAGGGAAAAGCAGAAGTTACAGAGGGATGTGTGGAGTCCACACTTTCAGCATTTCATCATTCAGCTTGTCCTTTCATAAGTGTAGAACCACTACGAGTGATGTCATTCTTGGGGGCCATCAAATCCCATTAATATTGAAACATGCAGTTTCTAAGGAAACTAAATAATTCTCAATTATCTGTGTCTGAGCAAATTTTATTTTATTGAAGCCTTCAAAAATGTACATGCTATCATAAGTATATTCAAGGCTACTTTAAGATACTGCAATCAAAAAGTTATTTAGCATTACATCTGAATTGTTCCTATCTGAAAAGTAAAGTTAGAAATATTCCTTATGTACATCTGAATTAATGAGTACAGTGAGCAGCTTCCATGCTGTTTTTGGTCCTTTTTTTATTAATTAGGTTTGACGACAGTAAAGAATTTCATTAGACAAACATTGTTTCAGTTTTTTGTCTCCCTTTTCTGACCCTAATAATCTTGTCTGTGCAAATTTGAGGGCCCTTCATCAAGTTTTTGTGCAGTTGAAATGATAGTTTTACAGATTTTCCCATTTAAAATCACTGCACAGTTTTTTTTAATGGAAATTCTAATGTAGGAATGAAATGATAACTTATTGCAAAATAAAGCTGGCAACCAATTTTCTATGTTTGTTTGAGAGTTTGTCCACTGTCAGACAGAAAACTTTTGGTCTAGAGAATATCAAAATTGGCAGCCAATTCAGAACAGAGAAGCCTCACAAACTGACCCAGAGAGATTCATAAAGTTTTGAGTTGTGGAAACAATACAAGACACGAGTGATAATGGAGTTGAGTGATGACCTAATAAAAAAATCTTAACAAAAAACACAACATAATACTTCCAAAAGTCAGTTCTGCTTGATATCAGCTAATTTTTATGTTTTCATTTCAGGGCAAGCTATTTGAAGATGATGGTTTCTTTTAAAAATACCACCAAATGCTGTACAGCTTCTGTGTCTGACTTTCCAGACAGATGCTCCTGGCTGACACGAAAACTCTCGAATGAGAGCCTGGTGGAATCCACTGTTTTAGAAGAAGTGCTTCTAGAGCATCTGTGAAATATAATTCCAAGGTTTTTTCTTGTCAGATTAATTATGAAAATGGAAATATAAACTAGAGACAAGAGACCAGAGGTTAAGAAGTGTCCTTGTGTCTTGGGTTAATTAACAATAAGCTTTAACAGATGTCTTTACACTGCCCTCCAATAACCCAACTCAGGACACCCCCAGTTCGATCAGTTCTCACCAGATGTAGGTCATATACTATCATAATCAGTATCCTGTCGACTGCTCTGTGCCAGCCCCTCTGCTACGAAGAAGGTCATAGACCCCAGAAATCCCAGCAGCACTAGGAGGAGCAGCTGCCAATGCAGCAGCAAGTAGTTACTGTAGAAGAAGGCCAGGGCTGCCGCGATGGACTGATGAGGAGACATCATATTAAAGCACAGATGCTTATGGTAATTTTAAGGTACAACATAATAACTTTGTCACCTGGATGAACTTGAATACTGCAAAAGCAGGGGCGCTCTTTTCCCGGAACATAAAGCCAATGATGCTGAGGAGCTGTGTGTTGAAACAGCTGTCACCGAGGCCTAGCAGGAAGCTGCACAGCAGTGCCACTCCGATACTAAGACATGACACACAACAGAAACACACACTAACTTTTCCGTATCAGATTAATACCAATTACCAATTCCAGCTCATTTATTTTCTGAACAAATTAATAAATTGAGTAATCTGATCCACTGAAATTGAAAAGTAAGTATAGCTCTCTTGTCATTTAGAAAAAAAAAAAAAAAAAAATCAGGTTTTTCTAAATGACATCTGGCTTGTCTGAAATGCTATGTACTTCAACCAGAATAGACACTGTTCTTTCTTTCTTTCTTTCTTTCTTTCTTTCTTTCTTTCTTTCTTTCTTTCTTTCACGAAGCTACAATTAAATAATATTACTTCAGGCTTTGTTTGATCCGACCAAATTTGGCAATACGTCAATGGCCCCAACCCCTCTCAGCGTCTTCAAGTACCTTGGGTTGATGTAGGCTTGCAGGTCCGTACCAGCCTCTGGCGCCAGTGGTGCGTCATTGGCAATGTTTAGGAAAATCAGGTAAAAGGCCACAAAGTGAATGACGAGCCCCAGCAGCACCACAGGATTCCGACCAAATCGTCTGCACTTGTTCAACATTCCAAAAGTGCCCCCACCTGGTCAAACATTCACAAAGAAAGCTCAAGTTCGGCCAAATATGACACTGTTTTGAATTTGATCTTAATTTTGCCAATTTTTCATGTTTTCTTTTCTTCAGTGTATGTACAATATGTTTTGTATACATTATATTATTAACACTAATGTACTCCTTAATATTGTTGTTTCACTGATGTTTTCACTGGCTAGATCTTTCAGACATAAAAATTTCAAAAGTTTGGAGACAATCCGCAACCCCTGGGACAAAGCTTGAAACAAGTCACTCCCCCCCACCACGACCACACCAGATCCCATTTACTTGAGAGCTTGAGAGTAAGGCTAAATAATTACATTTCATTTTAAAGACCTCTGCAAATTTTTATCTGGACGAATTATTCCATCATCAAATGATGATTTGCTCACACAAGATTCAAAAAATATATGTAGCATTAGATTGCAACAACAAAACAAAATCAAACCTTCTCAAATATTCTTGGTGGATAGGGGTTGTCAGTGTGTAGCAAAGTGGACAAAAATCTGACTTAGTGATTGGTAATAGCAAAAAAATGTAAGTTGTAGGGCTCTTCTTTTACTTGCTACGTTTTCTTGATGGTTTTTGGACCCTGGTTAAGTAATTGCCCTAAATGACTATCTGCACTAAAGACTTTATTTACTTCAGGCTCTAAGAACATGAGAAAGATGGCCAATCTTTCAAGATACAGACTCTCAGTTCTTTCGCCTCACATTGTGTATGGTATACTGAAGGGTTGAGCTGTTTGGAGCCTGAATGCAGACTTTTGTGCATTGTGCCTCTTAAATAAACCTTGAAATTAAACCTAAAAGCTAAAAGGAATAAGCAGGGATGTCGACTCACCTAAAATCTCACCCAGACCAATGCAGATACCCGAGATACCAATCAAACTCTTGGCATCTTCGCCAAAACGTGTCATGGCTCCAATGCAGGTCCCGTATACGCCACTGTAAAAGGTGAGCTCCAGGCCTATTGGGGCAGACAGAACAGTTATCAGCTTCTTGTTTATCTCACACTGGACATTAAAATGGCTAGAACCACCTACTCACCTGTGTATGCGATGGACAAGCTGAGCAGTAGCATCTCTTTGGTGACAAACAGTTTACATGCCTGGACTGGAGATGAGAGGGAGCAGGGGCAAACAAAGATTTAAAAAACTCATTTAAAATAGAAGGCAACTTGATGTCTAATATTTATAAGCAAAAAAAGGTAATGAATTACAGCAAACAAAGGAAGTTGAAAGGTAGTGTTCGTTCCTTTCACTGTCCTAGATTTCATCTTGATATGTCTGAATATCTGTTAATCTATGGCATGTTTGTCCATTCTAGGAGAGAGATCCATCCAATTTCACTATCCGTTCAATTTAACTTCTTTGCCTTAATAGCGTTGATTCCCTTCTGTTAAAAATGTTTTTTTCAGCAATTGTCCCTGCTGGAAATGTGTAGGTGAGAGAAAGTAATACCTCTTTGTTGGGGGCTTTAATCAAAATTTTGGCTTAAGGTTATGAGTGGCCTGGCTACCATTATTTCTTTGGTTGAAATGCATCTTTAATGGACAAAATATCAGTTTACGCACATTCTGCCCAAGTTTTTGTTGTTTCATTGATTAAAATATAACTTTGGTGATCACATTTAGGGAACCAAACAGATTCATTGCAGCTTTGTGCATTAAAAGAATCTCGATTCAATTGTATTTTACTTGCTTAAAACTTCATATTTAAAGATTAGATCAATGATGTGTCATGGACTTTATAGGTACAGAAGTAAAAGAAACATTATGATTATAATTTAAGGATCCTCAATCCTTCCTTTGTATGAGGATTTTTTAATTTGGTTGCAAATCTCCCTCCACACTAATACCTATGTGTTAAACCATATATGGGTTGTTTATACAAGAATTATACAAGAAGTTTGTTCAAGAATTAAGCAGAATGTTACGGGGATGCACATACCAAAAGCATCCAGGGCTTGCGAACAGATGCCAGAGCGAGGCGAGCTGCAAAGATGAGGCAAAGCAAGGCAAATATATACATTTAGCAACTCATCCTGTCGAAGTGCGTCTGCAGAAATATTTAAAGACACGCAAGAACATGTCAGCAAGCCTAATAAGATTTTTTTTTTTTTTTTTTTTAAATCAACGGCATCAGTGAAAACTTTCATTGAAGCAGCCATTTCTTTGTTTCTTGCAGTTTAATCCACCTAATTCTTTAAACTTAATTCTAGAGCAAAGCATTCAAACAGATATTTCTGATTTCCCATTTGGATGCAGACCACCTTATGTTCGGGACAAAATGTTTCCCATTTTTCTTGTAATTAGTCTCCAGTTTTCAAATGATTAATTTTAGTTTTATGATAAAATTATTTTCATGTTAGCAATTTTTTTCAACTTTTCCACAGCTATTTCTAAAACTTAAGGTTATTTTTGACAAAGGTTCAGTTAAAAGGAATGTTGAGTAAAACTTGCTGCATACTCTTGTGTTCCAAGGATTACGCTTAAATTCACTTAAAATTTGTGATCCACTGTTCATCTTTGCAAAAATGTAAATCATTTATCATAGTCTGAATGGGGGCGTTAGTCCAGAAAACACCAATAGCCTGACCTAACAAGTCAAACAAGCAGAATGTTACAGTAATGAGACAACACACTATCAGACACTGTAGGACAAAATGCCTGATCCCAATGAAACAACTGTTTTGTCCTGTGGAACTCAGACTCTGATCTTTCTCCTGCTTTTTTGACAGTACTCTTGCCCCATAAATTATAGCTGGTTGTCATGGCAATGATAAATGCAGGAAAAAAAGAGGAAAAAAGGATAGTATTTAAGCTGCCTGCCCGGTCTTTTGCAGCCCCAAGAACAAGACACAGACACAGACAAACACACACACACATCCTCCATCAACAATCCTGAATATCATTCTCTAATAAGGAGCCTTGAGTGAATGGCTGAGGAGAGGGTTGCCAAATAATAAAACAGTAAATATCTATGATGAAGAGCTACATCACCGGCCCACCGTTCAGTTACAAAGGGTGTGACGTTGACATTTACTGTGGCACTGTGACAATAGCCAAAACCTATTTTCCCCTTAAAACAGTTATCATAAGGGATGTAAATCATGTTTTCACTGTGACACAATAGTCATTATTTGAACAATGATTATTGTTTTCAATCATCTCAGAGTCTGCTTTCATGTTGTGATACACTTTAGGAGTCTCAAATCAATTTAAGATCATGTGCAATTTTTAGTGCTCAGGGATGACTCTTGCCTTTCCTTTTCTGTCTCTGCCTAGGGACACATCTTTCTTTGACTCACAGCATCTCAATTTTCAACGACTGTAGATTATCAGAACTGCCGGCAGTCGCTGTTAACCCAGCCTCAACCAATCTAGTATGATATTCATAGGTCAAAGTAACATGTAAAAAGAAAAAAGAAAACTATCCTTTCTAAATAAATAAGGTGTTTTTTCATTTATTTACAGAAAGAGATATGAAATCTATATACATGTGATCACTGAGGTAGCACTTTTGCTTTGCACAACTTTCAGAAAGAAACCTTTAATTTCATATGCAACATTTTGATGAGTGTTACTTTCATGAAAATAAGATGTGGAGAAGAGTTCCTGGTTTTCCAGGATTCACTGGAAAACTCACTTCACACTGGAGCTATTCTCAGTGGAGTCAACTGATAGGAGTGACTCAGTCACTTCAGACGATGAAGATTCAGGGTCGGGCTTCCGGATCAGGAAGAAGAGGAAGCATCCAACTAAGCTGATAACTGTGAGGGAGATGAAGACCGTCTCACGGTCTTTGTCTGGGACACAGCAGGAGTCACATGATCAGATAAACAGAGAAGTGGCATTGGAAAGTCTATGAATAGACTGCAATAAAGGCTCAGATGTGATTAGCTTCCCACCTGTTATGTGGACATGTCCATGCCAAGCACAGTAAACATACAGGTTTCCAAAGAATAAGCTGCAAAATGAGGGAAGGTTGAAACAGAGATCAGAATCTTCCCAAAAACTGCTTTGACCCAGGGCTCCCAAGTTAATTTTTTTACACAAATTACAAATGGCCTATTTTGAACATAAGTGTTAAGATCTTGAGCTTGAAAATAAAAATTGAGAAATCGTGTTGAAGTCATTCAGTAATACCATCTACGTGTGATCTCTTTCCATTTCAGTGTTCACGTAATATACTGCATGAATGAACACTAAGGTACAAACCAGTTCGTTAATCATTATCTTTTTTCTTTCTTTGATATAAACTGTTGTGATTGGCAGAAAACTATAAATTTGGATCAGAGACTAGGGAGTTTTAAGGACACTTTAGTTGGTCTTAATGTTGGCTTTACCTGAACTGAAGCAGTGCCCAGAAGATGCCACTGTTTCTTCCAATGTTGGCGTCTGTGGAATTGATCGCAAGCACATTTCCCTGAGCTGTCCACAAGACTGGAAAAACAGACAAGGACATGCTTATCACTGAACGCATGCGAGAGGTTCCCCAAGTTTCACCAATCGCTTTCTTTTCATCACCTCCTTCCTTCAACACAGGCTGTCTTGTTTTACGGTCATCTTTTGTTTACCTGATGCTCATGTATTTGTCCCTTGTTCTACCTGATTAAGTCAACCTAAACACACCCTATCTTAAGACTCATTCCCTCTCTCTCACAGTTCTTCTCATTCTACAGAGTAGCAGCTCTGTTTTGGTACATATTGCATCACAAATGCAAGCCCCTCATTCATAGGATTGAAGATTTTTGTCTTCTATGCCTTCTGGTCCAATGTGCACTGTAATAAGGAATTTGGCCCATTACGGGTACATACATTCACCCCATCAGACATATACTTAAGTATCGAAAGATATTAAGACACCTGAGTCATTTCAGTTGGAAGGATAATATGGTCAATGTTAAAATATAAAATTGGAACGGAGACAAACGCTGTAAAAAGTTGTCACATTGTGTGGGTATTAATGTTTTGACAGTTCAGAGATGGTGTATTTGGTCTGTTAGCAGCACAACTTAAAAAAAAAATAACAAAATGGCATCCATAGCCACTTTACATCGCCAGGAAATACACCACTGTCACTCTTTGCTGCGTTCACGCAGGCCAGAGTGGCCTAGATACAACTCTTTAACCTGTATGTGACCCATGTCAGATATTTTACGTCGTACTAAACATTTGATTTGATTTTTCATTTGTGGTCCTACATTGGCTACTAATCAGCTGTTTATCATCAACATCAGCTGATAGGTCATGTCACATTTCATTTACCTAATTTAGCTTAGAAAGATGTCACAATTATTTTTACAGAGGAAGCAATATGGGGCAAGATCAAATGTATACAATGGACAGAACAAGCATGACAGACACCGTTGATGGAGCGAGTCATTGGAAATAAAGTGAGCTTTTGGGCTTCAAATCAATATTTGGGGTGGCAATTCTGTTCAGGCTAAGCGGTCATGTCTTACCCGGGCTTAAATGTATTTTGAAACAACTTGCCAAGTGAGGACACAGGTGAACCTGGCTACAGAAGAAAGTAAAGAGCCTCAGAGCAAAATTTAAAAGCTTTAGCTTGTAGTTTTGAAGATACGATACCTGGAGACAGGAACAATGATGGGAATATGACCCCAATCTATTGCTCCAGCATGATGTGGGAAATCCCATCTCTGACAGAAGCCTTCGATTAGTTCTGGCAGATAGTCTCTTTGAAGCAGTTTAATGTACTCAGGCATGACAACATAGATCTGCTTTAAAAAATGTGTGTACTATTGAGTAAACAGTGGGTGCTGCCATGCCAAACATGTTTGATATTGTACATTAATATGCACCTGTTGCCAGGAAGTACAACCCAACTCCAGTATGCTTGCTCACAGATATTGGTTGCCAGAGATTAGTGTCTTGTTGTGAAAGTCTCTAGGAGAGGAGCTGAGAGATGTATTCAAAAATTTCCCTTGACATGCTAAAATTATGGATGAACTCTGTATTAGTGAAGTCCCTCATATCAAGATCCCACCACTCCTAGCTCCAACTCCGCATCCACACATATTTAGGTTAAGCTAGTGTAGCAGCCACTGCTACAGTAAAATGTGTTCTCCCTTTTTACTTAATCCTCTTCCCTTTATCACTCGGTCACAATTTTGTTGGCTAAGACAGTACAACAATTTTCAAAATTGATACACACATGCAAACATCTGTAGCATCCATATTTACTTCACTACACACAGCGTGTTGTGTGTGACATTCCGTCACCTTCTGCGCATGTGAGTTACCTCAGGGCTACAGACTGTTCACCCTCCAGTCTGATGGCGGTTGGATTTAAATTACAATGTGAACACCCATGCAACAAAAGGACAAAAGAGCATGAAGACCTGCAGGGTGAATGTATCCAGAAATGAAAAGTGGACAAAATCATAATGGTTGAAGAAGTAACTTCTAAACCACAGCATAATTAGTCAGAGAGCAGTTTTGTCATCTGTGTACAAGTGACAGTCAGAACAGCCAGGCAGTTGAAAAAAGGAATTCGTATTTACATGGTTAGTTCTATTTTAATTAGATTCCAAAATACATGAAGATGCAGCATTTCCCATCTTGTGTGGTTCTTTGTGAAAAACAGATCACAACTGTGGAAATAGTCTGTGTAAAGGGGAATGGTATCCGAGTCTTTGCCAACATTTTTACATCATTATTATTATCAGTTTACCTGCAGCTCCTATTCCCACCAGCACAGACGCAGTGTAGAAGCTCCATGTGTATGGATAAATGAACATGGCAATGTATCCACTGCGGAGGACAACATAAGAATCATTAGGAAGCTGACAGTCATCATGAAGAGTGTGACCAGGGTTGTAGTGGCACTGCGGGGTTTACCTGTACAAAAGCCCACTAAAGAACATTGCCAGCGCTGGTCCAATGACGGCAACCACAGAGGGGGCGATGAGGTTAGATGCAGAGAATACACTATAGATGATGGCCATGCTACAAGTGGCAGAGCTCCAATTAAAGCACGGTACATCTTCACAAAGATACATACATTTCAGTACTTGGAAAGCAAATTAATGTTTTTGGGACTAATGTTTCCTGAATATCCATCACAAAGAGGGAACTTTGTTTGTTTAATAGGTTTGCCTAAGATTCCACTATCACTCTTGGGCTTGTTTTGATTTTTTTTACTGTTGATGATACTGTTATAGAAGATGCCAATAGGTCTAGATCAGCAGTGGCTATTTAAATCTGGAATCCACAGTAAAGCGTGACTGAACTTGGAGCTTCGAGTAAAAGATGTAAACACATGTGCGAGTAACAGTTTACCTTGTATAGCCACTCCCATGGAACTCTGTGCTATTGAAGCTCTTGATTACAGTTTGCTGTTAAGACATGGAAAGATGAGCGCAAAAGACTGATTAAGCTGTGATAACTCTCAAGTCAGTCAATTCAGCTCACCTCAATATTGCCACACGTTTGGAAAGCAGTAAACATGAACATAAAGCCGAAGCCAAGGATGATGATGTTCAGCAGCTTTTTCCCTTCTGGACTCATTTTCGATGGGAGTGAATGGCTATATCGTCAGCGGTGCATCTAAGAATGAAACTACATAAAAATGCTAGTTAAGGGTGGCTCTATGGTTTATGACACTTAAAAAACATGGCATGAAATATAACATCCCAGGAGTCCCCAATCACTTCTGCTTTTTTTTCCCCCCCAAACACAAACAGAGTTTGCTTTTTATGAAAATTAAAGTGTTAGTTCACAATGTATTTATTATTTGGCAAGTCCATATCGGCGGACACATTAATGGGTTAACTGGGACCTCTGCTGATAACTAATTTTTAATTCAAGAAATGAATTGGCTGTGAGTGAAGCAAGACCAAACGGTATAATTATTTATTTCCAGTTTGTATTAATGATGTCTTCAATGCTTCAAGTTCTAGGAAATAGCTGTCACCTCTAAAGAGAAAGTACTTACCAACAATGAGGCAGCCTTTAAGCTAGTTCACCCTCCGACAAGCCCTCTTTGTTGGCTAGCTGTTTGTGAAAAGTCTGATAGTCTGTTCCATTTGTGGCCTCCCTCTGGTTCTTAACATTTAGAAAAACATGACGTTGTCAGCCAGGTGAGCCAAGTCTCTCCAACTGTTAACTAATAAACGGAACCTGTCTGAAACTAGAATAGGCTGTCATGTGAATAAATCAGCTGACCTACACTCAGCTTGTTAGCTACTTTATTAGCATTGAACCGTCGATGTACAAACGTCAGGCAAGCAGCACTTCGCTGTTAGCGAACCATCATCAGCCCTTGCAGATTAGTTTGGATCGAATGCGGAAGCAACCATTCTCCTTCCGCTGTAATACGTCAAAACGGATATGAGGATGAACCCCACTCTGCAATTTTGTACTTGATGTAATGATTTGTGTAAAAGCAGTCCACGTTTTTGTACAATCATCCAAATGTGAGTATTATAGACACCGTTTTTAATGGGGTTTTTTGTCTCCTTTCAAAGCAAAAAACATTCGTTTAACTCCGTGAAATTTCATGATACTGCCTGATAATTTCACATACCCCTCTGATATTATCGTCATGTATAAGTTGTTTTTTTTTCCTGACAATTTTATTGTACAGAACATAAAGGAGCATTTTAATATTTACATGTCTAAATTTTGTATAAGAACCCCGACATAGCCTTACAAAGCAGGTATTAGATGAAATAAATGATGCCTCGGTTCATTGATCGGATCAGAAAAAAGTATGACAGTTTTTAATGCAAACGTCTACAGTGGGGAAAACAAAAAATGCAAGGATGGTGTCGCTCACTGGGTCAAAAAAACAACACCAAAGACGTGTAAAAAATATATATATATATGTTAAATTAAAATAAAATATATATACACAAATACACATACATGCATACACACATACATACATACATACACACATATACATATATTTATATACATACATACACACACACACACACACACACATATATATATATATATATATATATATATATATATATATATATACTATTTATTTGATTTTAAATCATTATTGTTTGTGCCAGCATTGAACTGAAGGGCTACTCGTCATTTCTTTTTTTAAAGCGCCCAGTCGCACGTGATGTTTGAGCTTTTCCTATTTGACAATCCTTGAATGCTAAGTTCTATTTTAGGACCTTGAAACATCTGCTAATTCAATACTGGTATACTAATGTTGAGTGTTCAAATTTCAAGGCGAAGAGGAAACCTAAAGGAAACACTCCTAAACCATGAAACATATTGGATTACAAAATGTGATACTCTCACAGTATCATAGTTTTGGAAACCAACTCTGATCTTGGACTCAATTTTTCCTTGTAATAAGCAAACAAACTTAGTCTAATCCCTCATCCCAACATTTGGGAGCCAGGTGTTCAGATAACACAGTATAATTGACATACAATTTCTAACTATATTTTAAATACCTGAATCTTTTAATTGCATTTGGGAGAAATGAAAATTTGTTTTTGGATTGTGAATAACATTTTGACTCAAAATCTGTAAATCTTCATTTTGACTACCGCAGTAATGCTAACCAAAAGGATTTTGTTAATTGGAATGTTTATAAACTATATATTTTTTCTGAACAGAATTTGAATAAATGCTGCTGTTTCCCCCACATAGGGCACTGATTAGACCTCCAACTGTGGGCTTCTTAGTTTTTTATATGTAATTTATTACTACCTCTTTTCTATTTATTTGGTTACATTTTGGTTCTATTTCGTTGTCCCCTGTATAGGGTTGGGTTTTCAGTCTTTTATTTTCAAAGAGGTATTTGATTTTATAATGTTTTTAAACTGCTGGAGTCTATGGGGTAATGCACTGTCAATCTAGGCTTTATATAAATTAAATAAAAAAAATGAAAAAAATCAGGAACCTGGGAAATACAATTTAATAGTGTTTGCTCATGATTCCATGTCCTTGACATTTTTCTTGGGCTAGTGAACTTTTAAGTTAGGGGATTCTTTGATGGGTGAGCTGTGACATGCAACCTTTGACATCCCTCCAGTGCCGTTGAGGCTGACCATGCTGCTGCAACCAATAAACTATTTAAGTCCTGCATGACTCTGACTGTCTTTTGAACTGAGATTGTGACCTCGATCTTAAATTGATTATCAAGGCAGGGGATAAATGTGTAACCAGACATTTTAGAAGAGAGAAAGGACTCCATCACATTTTAAAAAAAGAGAGCACAATAAGAATATGTTCAAAATGTATCACTCTGTGGACCCTGTATAAGCTTGAGATGACATGCTTTTATGCTTTTTTCATCTCTCCATTCTTTATATTTTCTCTTGAAATGAAACACTGGCTGTACAACAGTTACCTAATAAATACTTACTACTAGTCCTTGAGTGTCGAGTAAGGCAGCTTAAAAATACAATTTATTATTATTATTATTACTATGAAAAACTACTTTTGTATTTTCACCTGCATCACCTCTGAGAACATGTACCAGCCAGTTTTAATTGCGCCTAAGGTCACTCTCAAAGCATAATCTTAAGCATAATCATTATCTTATAAGCTTGTATTACATCCAGGTCTCCCAGTAAAGTTTTAGAAGACCTTCCATGACCCTATTCCTAGTGAAAACCATCACTCTTTTTTTCATTGAAAAAGACTGATTCCCCATTTTGTTCTCCACTCCACATGTTGTCTACAAATATAATTCATTCCATCCTGCATTTTTAAAGAATATATTGAACACCTTTGACACTTTTCAACAAAGCTACATAATCCTCAAACAGTGGCTGTCCCAAGTCCTGTTAGATAGATAGATTCTTTGTCATAATTACTTTAGAGAAACCCGGCACATTCCTGACTTCCAATTCTCTATCAGTCCTGGTTTAAGACAGCCAAGAGTGTCAAAAACCTTTGATACAATCAAGATAATCTTTAACTACATTGGGGAAAACAAATAAACACAAAACAATAAACCTAAAAAAGCCCAATTTTTTTTTAACAAATGTAGGGGCAGTCTTGAAGCTTTTCCATGTATATGGTATCAAAGTCAAAAGTCAAAGTAAACTGTACTGTCAATTTCTCCGCATGTGTTGGACATACAGAGGAATCGAGAAGATGTTTCACAATCCCACGGTGACATGAAATAATCAGTAATTGAGTGTAATTAGCAGTAGATTGAAATTTTTCATTAAACAGTAATCATTAGACTATGAGTGAGTTATTGAAATGCAAAGCGCATGCAGATGCAGACTGATTTTTAGTACAAAGCAGCAGTAGTGCAAAAAAGAAAAAAAAAAAAAATTTTAAGAGGAAAAGTGGTAATGTCTCAATATGTTATCAGAATCCAGTACTGAGTGGGGAGAGATCTCGGCATCCGGGGCGTGGGCGGGCAGTGAAGAATGAAGAGAGAGAGAGTTCAGCATCTTGGGGTGGGGCAGAATGGAGGGAGTGGGATAGTGGGGAGAGAGTTCAGCATCCTGACAGCCTGGTGTAAGAAGCTGTTGGTAAGTCAGGTGGATTGGGCCTGGAGGCTCCGGTACCTTCTCCCTGAAGTCAGGAGGCTAAAAGACTGTGTGCGGGGTGCCTGGCATTGCTCACAATCGAGGATGCTTTACAGGTGAGGCAGGTGGCGTGTATGTAAAGGAGGGGAGTGGGGTACCAATGATCCTGTCAGCTGTATTCACGATGTGCCACTGATGTTTAAGTGTCTGAAATGCCCCATTGACAACAGGCTATGAGGAATGTCCCTTTGTATTTTTGAAATGAAGAATGAAGAACAATAGAAAGTTACACATTCCTCCTGATGCCCTAATTGGAAATGGTCAACTGGTAGGAAGTTGTCAACTAGGTGTAAATACAGTGTCTTCTCTTTATGACATCATAGTCTCAAAGGGGTTTCCCTTTGACTTAGAGGCTGCACCTTCGTATAGTGGCGCCACACACACACACACACACACACATACACACACACACACTTTCTTATTGCTTGACTGATATGTGTGATCAATAGACCGGTTCATTCACTGACAATGACCAAGACTGGGCGTGGCTACGTAGACGCATGACTTCAGTTGACGTCAAAGACGCGATGACGTTGTGTCGGGTGGGGCCATAAAGCCTTGTTTTTCCAAGTCTTGTCGAGCACCATTTTGAGAAATCAGCAGCTTGAGCCGAGCTGTTCTTCGTGTCAGCCCAAAACCCATTAAAGACCTAAAAGTGCAAGTTAGCGAACCGCTCGCTAACCAATTTATTATCAGGCAGGAAAACAAATCTTATCGTATGTCCACTATCCAGAACCTCGAACCTTTTGGTGAGTAATAGTGTTTTTTTATCGAGTTGATTCGACGAACAAGGTGGGGGAAGGGCGACTGCTAGACAGGCCAGATTTTTTCTTTATTTGTATGTAATGTAGAAGCTGGTCCTTGCCGATGGTAACCGTTGTCATTATACATCCTGTTTGACAATCGGAAAATTTATAAATACTCTATCGAAAATTTAACTCCCAAGATTGTATGAAGGCCCGTTCAGACGAACGAAATTCGGCCGCGAGGTCCATTTTCCTAACAGCCAGTTAGCTTTTTCTTCACGCTTCTCCGTGTTTTTTACGCAATATTGACAGAAGCTGATACTGACTGCTTGCCATTAATTTTATTCGTCGCCGCGTTTTGGTACATTATTTCCACTTAACAGATCAAAGTATGCTGAATCATCTGTAATAGTGACGTTTTCCCTAATCCGCTCGTGGCTGGCATGTAGCTTAGCGTTGCCAACTGAGCTGCAAGGGTAAACTGCGAAGTTGGATTCTGCGGCTGCGCAGATCATCTGAAATGTGACCCGTCGCTAATGACTCCAGATGACAACACGAAGGAGACGTGTGCCGGTTAAACTGCTTGTTATCGCTGGAATTGTTTGTAACTGAGTGGTGCTTGCGCCGCTTGATCTCCCTCATTGTGTAATTATTTATTCTCTCCCCGCCCCCCTCCGATTTAGACCCCTTTGCTGATGCAAGTCAGAGTGATGATCAAATCACATCTGCGACAGACGAATACGTCCACATAAGAATTCAACAGCGGAACGGCAGGAAGACCCTCACCACTGTCCAGGGCATATCCTCCAAGTATGATAAGAAGAAACTAGTTAAGGTCTTCAAGAAGGTATGAGTTCACTTGTCATCTGGGATTTCTTAGTCTCATTGTTATACCACCCATCGCAATTTATGATCTATTGCAAGTGATTGAGATATATATTCAAATAATTTAGTTTTTGGGCAATCAAATGCTACTTAGGTAAGGAATAAACATTTGAAATGTTTAAGGTATAGTATTCAGTTAATGCAAATATCTTGATGTACTAAAATTACAGCGTCTAAATTATAAAACGGTCTGCACTTTGAATAAGGACATTAACATTTTAGTAATCATTTTGGAGAAACTGGGCCATTATTCTTGAACTACTGAATTCATTTGTATTTTGTCCTTATAGAAATTTGCTTGCAATGGGACAGTGATTGAGCATCCAGAGTATGGTGAAGTGATCCAACTTCAGGGAGACCAGCGCAAGTGCATCTGCCAGTTCCTCCAAGAAGTGGGTGTTATTTATTTTCTCAGTGTGTTTCAGGGAATTGATTACTTCTTATACTTACTGCCCTCTTGTTTTTGTCTTTTTCCCCTCTTACAGATGGACCTGGCCAGGGCTGAGCAGCTCAAAGTCCACGGCTTCTAGAAGCTGCCAGCAGCCCTCTCCTCTTCTATCTTGGAAGGCCATTTAAAAACCCCACCACCCCTCCTATGTGCTGTTGTTGTTCTTCCCCCCTCCTTGCAAAACCACAGGCTCTTACTAGCAAACAAGTCAATTACGTCTGACAAACATGGAACTGTCTAACTCCACCACCTCCCTATGTCATCGGGGGGCAGACTCGCACCCGCCAAGACACACCACTGCAGCTCCACACAACATCAGGGACGAGTGGTGATGACCCTACTACACACACCCCCCTCCTTTATTTCCTTTAAGTTTTTAGGTCTCATGCCAAGATTAAGCATCATTTCATGTAACTTTTGCTTTGTATTTTGAGGTGTTTCAATAAAATGATTAGTCTCCATATATGAATTGGAGTGGTGTCATGGGGAGGGGCAGGGGTCGGTAGAGTGCAGGAAGGTCAGTGTTCAACTGTTTTTCACAGCAGACTGCCAGTGGAATAACAAGTGAAGACTGGAAATTTTTTGTTTGTCTCAAAATGCGGGAAATCATTCTGTAACATGCCTTAGTGGTTTTTGTCTTTTTTTTTTTTTTTTTTTTTTTTTTCTCTCTCCTCCTCCTTCCCCATTCCCAGCAGAGTTTACGTGTCCAGCTGCTGCTCTCAGGTGAAGAGTTAGTTTACAGAGCTGACCACCTTCCCCTACTCTTTTCAGCTTATTTTTCCCTTTATTTGAATGGTTTATTTTTCAAATTAAATTAAGCGGGTGTGATTGATGGTCCCTACTGAGGGGCTGGAAGCTAAGTCATCACATGTTAACATTGTTCCAGGGTAATAGTCTGTACTGACAGTATTTTAGATAAAACTTGGTTGTCTACCCTGGAACTTTGATCAGCTCTCTGTTTTCTGACAGTTATTCCTGAAACTAAACCTGCAGTTGTGGACACTTGAATTTCCTGTGATGCAATAATTTATGACCCTGAGTTGGAGATGACCTAAGTAATGCAGTCAGAGCCATGGCCATGCTGCACTGTGCTCCTATGACTGAAGCTGAAGGAGAGCAACTGTTTACCAAAATCCACATTTGGTTCAATAAAGTTTCTGCAGTTAACACTTGTCCTGTGTTTCTTTGAAACTCGTTTCATTTAGCTTTCGTTTCAATAGAGAATTCTTTAACATTTTTAGTCACTAAAGTGACAATGTCGTGTGTTCTGAGTCTAACATCGTTATGTGTGAAACTTAATTAATTGGTATGAAAATTCTATTACTAATTGACAAATACTTCGGGTCACAATGAGATGTGATGTAAGTTAAAACAATTTTTATTTTAAGGGTATCAGCATTGGTATAACTACATCAAGGTGTCTCAGGAGTAAAATTAATCAAATGCAAAACTTGGAAATTCAACCTTTTGTAATTGAAATATAAGAATTGAATTGCAACTATCTTTGCAGTGAAAATCGCCTGTGTTTGAGAGATGAAATTAAATTTTTACAAAATTAGCATAAAAAAACACTTCTTTGGGCATCAGGATTCAAATGTGTTTACACATTCAAATAACCTGCAACAGAACAATGAAGGCGAATACCCAATAAAGGCAGTATTCATAAACCTAATATTGTGAACTCGTGTATTTCATTTTATATATTTGAATATGTAATGCATTATTAAATGCAATATTTTAAATGTAATTTTGTATTCAAAAAAATCTTGCGCACAGTCCGTCGTTGCCATGATAAGCCATTGATTTTCCATCGATCTCGACGGGTTCCTCGGAGGTCCAGAGGGTCCCAGCAGCCAGACGTCGCGCCGCGCCGCCTGGAATTCACTGGCCTATTCTAGACCGGAAGTACGTCAATAAAATCCCCGTTTTGAGAGGAAGTTGCAACATGAGCCTCCAGCAACATTTCCGGGTAAATAACCGAATGTGGGCTCCCGATCGTATATCACGCAAAACATTTTCATTTGCATTTGCAAACTGTATAATTATTCATTTCAAAATATTCTCGTAACAATGGGACTTGATTTTATTCAGTTGCTTCAGCTCGTCCAGTTGTTATGAGAAGGAGATTTTGACATGAGCTGACCTGACCTGGACGACTGAGAAACTCCACATCTATCTATCTATCTATCTATCTATCTATCTATCTATCTATTTAATCGGTCCGCCAGTCCATCTAAAGGAAAATAGGTATATTCAAAGGACACATATCAGTAATAATAGTAAATTGGTCCTATATCTGATTTTTAAATGGAAAGCTATATCCAAAATACATTTTGGAGTTTGATTGCACTTTTTCTCCAGAATTTCTGAGGTCTGAGAGGTAAAGGACATCATAAAGGATACGTGTAAGATTAATCTTTTTTTTTAATCAATAGCTGTTTACACACAAGTCAAAGCTGTTGTTAAATTTTGATTTTGAGCCATGCATCGTGTGCATCTATTTTGTCCTTTACAGCGACCCCTCTGCCGCTAACTCCATGGCAACGCAATCGCCGCCATAGCGCTTGTTTATAGCCGAACAAATTCCGCACTCGAATATATTGTTTAACAAAATTAAAAAAAAAAACCAACGTGAACTCATAAACAACCCTTTTTCATATCTCAGTTGAGCAACAGTTTAAATTTGCAAGAAAAGTACTTCCTTGGTGATTTCGGGCCATCTCCAGTGCGGTAAGACGTTAGCTAACCCACTGAAGCTACAGCGTCAGTTTGTTCCCAACAGAAGACAATTTTTCACAAGCTTGAGCGCGAAATCGGTGATGATCTTACTCGCTTGATAATGGACCTCCGTTATCTTATTCTTATTCTCCTTTATATTTTACCCTGGTAACACAATGCAAACATGTAATACTGCATGCGTCTTCTCTCTTGTCAGGTCAATTTTACATTGCTAAAATTAACACATGTGCTTTAAATTAAAAAAGTTTAAGGCGATTTTGCACCGCGTCATTTCTCCTTACCACATACGTTGTCGGTTTAGGTTGCAAGGAGCAGACGATTGTAAGTGAGCATTTTCCTTCAAAGTACATCTACAACCTTCTTTACGATGATTAGGTACTACATTACAAAGAAGAATATTCGTATTCCATGTCTACTGAAATTTGTAACTGAACACTTGCCCTTTGCTGAATTTCAAATTCAAGATCAGGGGCACGTCAATGTGCGTTCCAAAGCGTTCACAGAGTAACCAGTGTTTCAAACTTACAGGCGTCAGTGTAACGCTCCATTACACAATTTATAGTGTTGTTTTTGAGTTTGTTTATTAGCTTGGTTTTATATCGTCGAGAGAAAAAAAAACAACCCATTAGCATTTTCAATGTTCACTATATTTTGATTGTAGTTGCAAAAGGAAAATTCCCCCCTAAATTGCAACACTGCAATATGAAATTGAAATGTTTATTTGAAACTGTTTCATGTAGTTTTCCTAAAAATGTATTGTCCGAATAGTGGGGTACGGTTTAATATGCAAAGATATTTCTGAGCCTTAATATCCAAATGTCCGGAAATATAAACTGAAAATACTTTAAACCTCTTTTTATTTATTTATTTTTCATTTTAGAAATTTGTTTTCCATTCCTGGTAGATTTCCTGAAGGAGCCTCTTGTTGTGAAAGGTGTTGTCAAAGAGAGGCCATGCAGTTTAGCAAGAATTACTTGATCTTTTGCCGGAGACCATCAGGAAGAAAAGTTTTATAATGGCTGGATCCCCAGCACCTCAGGTGCTGCCGATCTGGGGACTCGCCATCCCCCTCCCAGCTGTCATGATGATCGTGGTGAGTCTCTACATTTTGGTTGTGGGGATCGGACTGTGGATCCGCTGCTGCCTCAAGGTCAGTGCAGCTCATTTATCATGGAGACGTTTTACCTAAGCTGTGGACCCTCACTTCCTTGGGTTTGATTTAAAAAAAAATAAATAAATAAATACAAAATCCAGATTTGCAAAGATATGGTTCGTCAAGCCAGACAATATCTGTAAACCAGTTTATAAATTCCCCAGCCATTACAACCAAATGGCAGTGACAGAAATGGTAAAATGTGAACTGTTTTAACATTCTCCTATTTTTGTATCAGAGCTTCCTCATACAGTCCCACAGTTACTCTTATTGCACAAAGGCACAATGCAGCTCCCTGTGACCCTTTCTGTACTTCTCTATCAACATTCTTAAAGCTAAAATACTGCATCTGCTGTACTTGTTTTTGGCATGAAAAAATACTGATCATATGCTCACCTCTCCCCCACAATTTCATTGTATGGCTCATCAACTTCATTCCTGTACAACAATTCGACACATTTCTTTCCCTTGTTCTTAAAATTGGCACAGACACACTTCACCATTCCTGTCGTTCTCTATGATCCCGTCGGATGACTTTGTTAAAAACTGTCAACAGCCACTTCTCCGAGATATTTCTATACCTCCACAGGGTATCATCTACCAACTGCCTTTCCTCTCTATTGTCTTTAGTACCCTCCTCACCTCACTTTACTCATCTTCCCTACTTTGTGTTCAACACTCCCTCTATTCTTAGTTGTCTTACATTTTCCTCATTCATCAATTCTTCACACCACCCAAAATGATGTTCAAAAAAGTCCTGGTAAATAATATTTACAAAAGAATGGGAATCCTGGATAGGTGCAACCTTGACATTGCTTTTACGACAGTTTATTACATTTAAATGTATTCATAAATTAATGTTTAATGAAGAGTGATGTTATTTTTAATTTGCTCTTCCAAAGGACCGCTGCTCTACAGATTGCGGTGATTGCTGCCCAAGTGTTTCCATCTGGGAGCAGTGCTTTCGTCTGGCTCAGATGTGCGACTGTCGCATGCCGACGCTGCACTCTTGTCTGAATGATGCCTGTTCCTCTCAGTCTGTGAGTGTCTCTCCAATGACCACAGTTTGGAAATCCACAGAGAAATAAATGCACTGACTGTTTCAAAAGCATTCCATTTTCCAGTAGATGCTTAGCTGCCCTCCTGTTTTTTTTCAGGTATTTGGTTGAATGTAGTTTGTGGCACCAATGGGACAATTTTGAATGCCATGATTCTGAAAACAGCCGAAGTTGATCTTATTCAACTTTTCTAAATAATAGAAGAAGGCATTGGACTGGTTATCTGACGAAGGTTTTTAGCTCAACATCAAAAATTTTTTTGAAGAAATGCATTTTAAATAATTCTTTCCCCAAAACATTTTATTTTTCCTACTTTAAAACATTGTCACTTAGGGGTGGGCGTCACACAGGGGGTCAGAGCAATTGCCTTGGAACCGAACATTACTGGTTCGATTCCTGGCTCCTCCTAGTGTGTCAAAGTCTTGTTGAGCAAGACACTGAACCTCTAACTGCTCCCTTGGCGCTGCTAGATGGCTGCCAACTGCTTATGGTCCATCCATGATGGGTCAAATGCAGAGAAGAATTCCCAGAAAAGGAAATTAATTAATAGAGTACAAAAAAAATAAACATCCAGATTTTTAAATCTATCGCTCTTTTGTCTCAATGGCATAATATTGAAGTTTAATGAGGCAAGAAAACTTTCATTTGTAAGGATTTTTCTTTTTTCCATGTGCCAGGTTCAGGTATGCTCTTTATCGGATAATGCTTCAATGGGATGCACCACTGAACAAAAAAAAGAAAAGAAAAGAGAAGTAAAAATGAAACTCAGTGTTTGCGTCACTGTTTCCTTTTCACAGTGTGACAGCTGGGATTGCGCTTGTGTCTGCCAGCCTCCTGAATGTGACACCTGCAACTGTCTCTGCTTCGAGATCCGCATCAAGTAGAAGGAGCTACACTAATAGAGGACAAGTCAATTTGCCTTTTCCTCGTACCTAAGTGACTTTAAATGGTTCAGCTGCCAGCGTTAGACAGGATCCGTACTAATAACATCAGCTTGGCTTACCAAATAATATATGTTGGTCCCAAACAAACATTATTATGGCTATCAATGGAATTACATTCTTAATCTCTGTTAACGTCTGAATTTTAGTGATCATTAATGCCCCCCTTCTTTTTTTTTGAACCCTGTTTCACCAGCATCATTGTAATGCCATGATCTCCAGAAGGTGACAATAATCAGTTGTTTTCTCAAAAAATGGTTGTTTATTTAAAAAATAAAGGTTTCTATTTTTCTATCACTAAACATTGTTCCAGTAAAAAAAATATTTCTTACAGTTTCTTGTTTCTCATGGGTTCTTTTCATACTACCATACAGGCATTAGAACTTTTTCTCAGAAAAGCTTTGAATTTGGGTTTTAGATACATATCTTGAGATTTGTGTTTAACTCTCACCTAGCCCCACATTTTTCATCTTTGCCAAACCAAGAGAAGAAAATAAACTATTGATAAGTGCAATGATGCAACTAAAGTAAATATACACATACAATGTCTTTTCAATTGTTCACCAAGACCTCAGGGACCACAGTCAGTAGAGGTTATCTTTTGGTTGAAATTCAATATGAAGTTGATGTAAAAATTTAGTGTAAAGCTTAGAAACAATGAAACACAAAATCAATATCGACTGAATCCAAGGTACCTAAATTACAATTGCACAAACTGAGACTGATGTAAGTTACATCTCTCATTCCAGGTAATTTTCCCAATTTTTTCCAATTAAGCAAGCATGTTTTTTCCTGTGGGAGGAAACCGGAGAATCCGGTGGAAACCCACGCAGACACGGGGAGAGCATGCAAACTCCACACAGAAAGGTTCCCTTGCCAGGAAGCGCTAACCACTGTGCCACTGTGGTGCCCTGCTCTTACTATGTAAAGTTACATTTCTGTCTCAAGATCTAGACATTTAAAGTCCCCAAATTCAGACCAGCTGAAACTTCTATTTTTTTAGTTCTGAAACATTAAAAGAAAAAAAGCAACTGTGAGGTCAGTGACCTGCTGGAAATTTACAGAAATAAAGATAATCATTTATTCAAGCATTACAGTGGTAAGGTTGTTTGAGAATTGATTAAATGTGAGGTGGATAACTTTTTTCATAATAAACAAATAGGAATCTTTTGAGTAACTTTGCTGTAAGCAGAATGTTTTTTATCTACATTTAGATACTTGCGTTATAAATCGATACAAATCTCTGCACCATTCACCTAAAACTCACTCCTGCTGCACATCCACCTTGCTTGATTTGGAATCTCTCAATACAAAGTCTCTGCGGACTTGACTTCAAATCCATAAATAAATTTGTATCATTGAACTTGAAAATTTGCCTTGGTCATACTAAAATCAATTTGGCATTTTTTTAATTTTTAAGCTCAGATTCTCAAAAGTCCATCTCTTGCTCAGCTCATTCCTTCAGAGGAAATTTGAAGTGCCTAGCTCACTGCTGGCTCTTCTCTGTCACCACCAACAGGAAAAAAAAGATCTCAGATTTATTAGTGTGGCTTCAAAGCCTTAGTATGTCTTGTGTGACTTTACATTCATTTGTCCCTTCACATCATGTAAATTGCCGCCTACAAGCTTGTTATATGAAGAGGTGGATGCCCGAAGAAAACACCAGCAGGTGGAGGAGGAAGAGCAGGCCTGGAGTGTCACTGGTGGTCACTGAAGTTGAAGTTGAATTTGAAGTGCTGTTGTTGTCGCTACTTGGTCGAGGACTTAAGAATGTTCCCAACCTCCCAGTGAGGAAGGAATTAAAGTTACTGAGTTTGTTGAAGACCGTCACACCCTCCGCGGACTGACTTCTGGAGGTGGTGTTGCCACTGACCGACAACACGGCTGACTGGAACCAAGCGCCGTCCAGCTGACACATCAACGGACCGCCAGCATCACCCTGGAGAAACAGGAAGGATGGATTAGTTCAAATTGTACAAAAACAAAAGGATTTTCAATCACAGGGCTTCAATGAACTGTCAACTTAGACACGCAACTCTCGCCACTACAAGGATAGTCAATTTCATATCACAAATATGCTGTACATTCATCCCATGGTTTTGTCATTTCAAATTTTGAGATTGAAATCATTTTCATACTTCAGTTATTTCACAGGTGCTTGATATGAATTTCCCCTGATATTTCAATGGTCATCTGAAATGACAGTCAAGCTTTCCTGTCGAAAATTCAAATGAATCTAAGTGTGTAAACAGCTTGGGTCTTATGGCCTATGATGCTATTATTAAGGTGACTACAAGAAAGGTTTCTGTTATTTTGTTTGTCAACACAAGACATCTTATTTAAATTTGTAATAAGTAATTTAAGACATTTTTCTAATGTCTAAGTTGTTTCTTAATGCTCTTATCATTCTTTGCTATTTTGGTGTTCTTTTTCCTGACTTTCCAAATTATTAGATCATCTAAGCAAGTCACACAAGCCACTTAAATAAATGATAGATATATTTTCATTTAAAACTTGAGTTAAAATAGAAGTGTTTCAAGCAGATTTGGGCATTTTACAGCCCAAGGGCCATATGTGGCCTTTTGGGCGTTCCTGTCCATCCGGTGCGAGGTCAATCGCAACATGAATGACAGAACATTTATTCCATTCATGTTATACAAGTGTGTTGCTTTTGTGTTATCATTGGTTCGGCCTTCCAACAGTGTTCGGGTTTCTCATGCGGCCCCTTGCAACCCACCCCTGGTTTAAAAGCAATTGTCATCTTTGACTATGATGTGTATTTTCATTTTTCTTCTTTTTTGTTTGCCATTTACCATTTCCTGGTTTATAGATACCTTTACAATTGATTGGTTTCATCTTTAATTTTCATCTTATTTTGGTTTATCTTGAGAGGTCAATTAACTTCTTAAAAAGTAGCAACAAAAAAAAATGACCTTGCATATACCAACAAAGTCAAAGGAATCTGTAAAAAGATTAGAATTGTGAAAACAATCTTTGTGACGGTCATCCATCCATCCATCCATCCATCCATACATCGTCTGCCACCAACCCTGCACTCAGCATCGCGGGGGATGCTGGAGCCTATCCCAGATGTCATTGGGCAAGAGGCGGTGTACACCCTGGACTGGTTGCCAGTCAATCACAGGGCCACATATATTGACAAACAACCATTCACTCATTTACTTATTTGGGGCAATTTTACAATTTTTTTCCCAATTAACCTGCTGCATGTTTTTGGAATATGGGAGGAAAACGGAGAATCCGGAGGAAACCCACGCAGACACGGGCAGAACATGCAAACTCCACACAGAAAGGTCCCCCAGTTCGAATCGAACCGGGGTCCTTTGTGCTGTGAGGCCAAAGCGCTAACCACTGCGTCACCATGCCGCCATAAAATTATTTTATTGGTTATTAATTAATATAAATGACTGAAAAACAGGACATGCCCAAAACACTTCATAGATAAGATGGGAAAAAATAATTATAAAGGTGTATATATCAATATAAATGAATCAAATGATTACATTTACTAGCTGACTGAGAAAACTGATAACAGAAGGAAGGCATGCTAAATATCAGGGGCCCGCCAAACAATCTGTTCTTCTCATGCATCACTTACCTGCCCCACAGTCAGAAATGTGGTACAGATGCTTTCTCCAGAGATGGAAGTATTTACGCAGTCCACCACCAATGTCTGTTGCTCCTGTAGCGCCTCCTCCGCTGCAGGTGGGCCGCATAAAAAAAGATGGTGAATCATCCATATAAGAACTAAAAGGTTAAGGGCAGACCATGTGGCACGGACTTACCACCTCCTACCCCAGCGTTCCAGCCAGCAGCAAAACAAGTCATGCCAGTGGCGAAGGTTTGGCCATTGTCAATGCAGATGGGTTGGATGTACTGGGACAGGGAAGGCTGGGTTTCCAGTTGTAGCAGCACCACGTTCTGCTGGTCTAAAGTGCTCATGCTGATGTTGCTCACGTTCACCGTTACCTCAAATGGGTTGGAGCCTTTCAGTGTCAAAATACCCAGGGCCACGGTCCATTCTGAGGGCTCAGAGGAGCTGTGGGGCCAAATAGCAACTCAGGTCATACATAAACGATGCCCCAGGCAACTTCTTGCAGTTTTTAAGTCATTATTTACATGAAGCTAGATGTTTCATAAACTATAAAAAAACAACAACTATTAATTATCAGTAACTGCATACTGTTAATTGGATGGTCTACCGTCCTCATCAAAAATAGGGACTTGTCTAAGTTCACCTTTATGGCTGATCAAGAGGACAAAGGCATAGCAGAGGACAAGTGGTAGAAGCTAAAAAGGAAGGAGTGTTTTATGGTTTTCAGGGCAGAGTTGAGAAAGGCACTGGGCGGTCAGGGAGAGCTTCCAGATGACTAGACAACTACAGCTACTGTGATCAGGAAGACAGGTGTAGTCTGGAAGGAAAGTAGATAAAGAGACCTGGTGGTGGAATGAGGAAGTGCAGGAGTGAAAACAGAGAAAGAGGTCAGCAAAGAAGAAGTGGGACACTGAGGGGACTGAAGAGAACAGACAGGAAAACAGGGAGATGTAGCGTAAGGTTGAGAGCGGGGGTTGCAAAGGCAAAAGAAAGGGCGTACGATGACTTGTATGCTCGGTTGGACAGTAAGGAGGGAGAGAAGGATTTATACAGGTTGACGAAACAGAGAGATTGAGATGGAAAGGATGTACGGCAGGTCCGGGTGATTAAGGATAGAGAGGGGAATGTATTGACAGATGCTAAAAGAATGATGGGAAGATGGAAAGGGTACTTTGAAGAGCTGATGAATGAGGAAATTGAGAGAGGGAAGGGTAGAAGAGGTGACTATTGTAGACCACAAAGCAGCAGAGATTAGTAAAAGTGAAGTGAGGAGGGCATTGAAGAGGATGAAAAATGGAAAGGCAGTTAGTCCTGATGATATACCTGTGGAGGTATAGAAGTGTTTAGGAGGGGCATCAGTAGTTTCTGGCCAGAATATTCAACAGGATCTTAGAGAGTGAGAAGATGCCTTGGGAATGGAGTAGAAATGTGATGGTGCCCATTTTTAAGAATAAGGAGGATGTGCAGAATTGTGGTAACTATAGAGGGATAAAGCTGATGAGCCATACAATGAAGTTATGGGAAAGAGTAGTGGGAACTAGACTGAGAGCAGAAGTCAGTATTTGTGAGCAGCAGTATGGCTTCATGCCTAAAAAAGAATACTACAGATACAGTATTTGCTTTGAGAATGCTAATAGAGAAGTACAGAGAAGGTAAGAGGGAACTGCATTGCACTTTTGTAGACTTAGAAAAAGCATACGGCAGGGTGCAGAGAGAGGAACTCTGGTATTGTATTAGGAAGTCTGGAGTGGCAGAGAAGAATGTTAGACTGGTGCAGGACATGTATGCTGGCTGTGAGACAGTGGTGAGGTGTGCTGTAGGTGGAACAGAGAAGTTCAAGGTGGAGGTGGGACTTCATCAGGGATCAGCTCTGAGCCCCTTCTGTTTGCAGTGGGGATGGACAAGCTGACAGATGAGGTCGTACAGGACATCGTGATCTGTAGTGAGAGTAGGGAACAGGTTGAGGAAAATCTTGAGAGGTGGAGGTATGCTCTGGAAAGGAGAGGAATGAAGGTTAGTCGCAGGAAGAGAGAATATATGTGTGTGAATGAGAGGAACTCAGGTGAAACGGTGAGGCTAGAAGGATTTGAGATAAAGAAGTTGGAGGATTTGAAGTACTTAGGGTCAACAGTCCAGAGCAACGGAGAGTGTGGAAAAGAGGTTAAGAAAAGGGTTCGAGCAGGTTGGAATGGGTGGAGAGAAGTTTCAGGGGTTCTTTGTGATAGAAGAATATCAGCCAGAATGAAAGGAAAGGTGAACAGGACAGTAGTGAGACCAGCGATGTTGCATGGTTTGGAGATAGTGACAATGAAGAAAAGACAGGAAGCACAGCTGGAGGAAGCAGAGATGAAGATGTTGAGGTTCTCTTTGGGAGTGATGAGGATGGATAGGATCAGGAATGAGTCCATCAGAGGGACAGCACATGTTGGATGCTTTGGAGAGAAGGTCAGAGAAGCAAGACGGAGATGGTTCTGTCATGTACAAAGGAAGGATAGTGAACATATTGGTAGACGGATGCTGGAATTGGAGATGCCAGGCAGGAGGTCTAGAGGAAGACCGAAGAGAAGATTTATGGACGTAGTGAGAGAGGACATGAGATGAGATGGTATGAGAGAGGAGGATACAGAGAATAGGGTTACATGGAGAAGGTTGATTCGCTGTGGTGACCCCTGACGGGAAAAGCCGAAAGGAAAAGAAGATGCTAAGTTCACCTTTATAGATTAAGAAAAATCTAAAACAATTGATATGTTTTTCATTTTTTGTCAGGTAACATTAGGCTAGGAGAATAAATGAATCAATGCATATGAGGTTTACATGGAAAAAGTTTTCCATTTGTGCGAAATGATTTTTCATTAGAAAAGAAATCCAAATGTGGAACCACCAAACTGAAAATAATGCCAATTTTTTTTTCAACTTCCTTGGTTGTTAATTTAATGGGTTGTAATGCCAACAAATGCAATGAATTCATTCTGTGATGATTCATTTATTTGCGGAAATGAGAAAAAAAAGAATAATGGAAATGTGCTAAATATAATTTTACCGTAAAATTTCCAAAGCTAAAATGAAAATAAAATAAAGCCTATGTGGGGCACAGAAGATGCATCAGAAGATAACAATAACTCTCACTTGGAGAAACAGTCAGCGTTGCTCAGCACGGCGTCCTCGGCCACAAGGGTTCCACTGCACATGTGAGTTCCGTTGAGCCGCAGGCTCGCCATCCACGGCCACTCAGCAGCTGACGGCACCGTGTCCCCACCCACAATACGCATCTTCATTGGGGCATCACCACAGACCACAGCTGATGGGAGAGGAAATGTTCAATACACCCAAATGAGTCCCAAACTCCCAACACAGCGATAACTGCTTTCAGAATATATGTACAATGTGCCTGGTGTGGAATGTATGGATGGGTGTTTCTCTGCAATATTTGTAAATCAATTTTCTTCAAATGTTCTTTTCTTGGCAGTAGTTTTTCCTGTCCATAGACGTGATGGACCATAAACATGTGGCAAGAGTGGAAAAACCAAGCAACTTGCAAAGAGTTGGCAATAACAGGCAAAGTCAAGAAAATGCACGACCACTTCTGTACAATTATAAAAGGAAACTTAAATAAAATCATGTCTGTGTCATTGAGTATCTGTGTGTGTGTGGGGGGGCATCGAGGACAATTCAAATGATTCAAATGAAAGCCTTTAAATGATAACTCGTGTTCGGATGAGGTTGCTGGAGTTTGGGTCATAGGTTGCAAGGGATTGTAGGTCAAACTGGGCTCACTGTCTGTTGCAGGGGACTCGAAGGTGACAAACCCTGGTTGGTTTGCACTGATCTGGTCGTTTATCCAGTCCTGATACTCCGACACTCGGGCGTAGACGCCTGGTATCCCAGGCAAGGCACAACCCACCCCAAAGCTCACAACTCCAGATTGGACCCAAATGCCTTCCTGTTTGGAAACCATCGGACCGCCCGAGTCCCCCTGTGAGGAGAAAAATGTTTCTTTTAAGTCAGGGCACCACAAATAAACTGTGGTTCAATGTTATCAAAGGTCCTTTTTTTCTTTTGAAGAAAAAAAATATCGTCCTCCATCTAACCCTATTCTCTGTATGCTCTTCTCTCATACCAACCAACTTCATCTACTCTTTTACGGCATCACTTAATCTCCTTTTACTCTCAGTACTTTGAACTGATTTGTTAATCTCTGGGCGCTGTAGATTTCTGGTTTGGCATGACCTGTTGACCCCAACTTTCAGTGCTTTGCATTGAAGGGAAAACGCAGATATTAAAGTTTACCTGAAGTAACTGAGATTTCATTTGAATATAATATTTACAAAGTTATCTATAAAGTCGATTTAAATAACCAGAAATTAACACATTTTGTATAAAGTTACCAGAATTTCACTTTGCAGCTATATGTAAAACGATTATGATTAAAAGGCTGGTGCTGGTACAGTATACAGTATGTGGCGTGAACCAAAAAATTCTAAAAGCTGAAAAAAATAGATTCAATAAATTGATAGACAGTATGCTACTGGCTGGACAAAAACATTAAAAACACAAAGAAATGTTTTCCAAAGTTTTCCAGCTCATGACGGAATTCTTCTTCTTACGTCCTGTGTCATGTAAAGCTTAAAGGTAGCCAACATACAACAGATGATGATCTGGAAATTATCAAATTGTCATGCTCAAAAAAGGACAAAATGTAAAAGAAAAAAATCAAACAATATTAATGAATAGATAATTGAAATGAAATAGATAAAAAAAAAAAACATTATTCTTGACTTCTCATGATATTCAAATTACAAAAGCATCAAACAATCACCTGGCAGGAGTCCTTCCCTCCCTCACGTAAACCGGCGCAGATCATGTTTTCTGTGATTATAATCTGATCGTAGTCAGAGTTGCACTGCTCGTTCCCCACAACTGGCACCTCCACCTCCATCAGGCTCTGTGGGGGCGGAAGTGGCTCTGGGGAGATAAATGTGAGGTGCGTGTCAATGAGTCTATCCGGACGCAAACAGGGAGGGCTCTCCTGAAGGTATCAAATAATGGCCCAAACAGACAACTGTAATCCTGTTGCAGTGAGGGTTACCTTTGACCCTCCGAATATGAATTGCCAGTCATCAAAGTCAAAGCCTGTTCTAGTTATTGCGCGAAAAACTTTCCCGATTTGTCACAGCGATGTTGACTTCTCGCTGACCTTCTCTTTAAACTCGTGTTTTATAAGAAGTAGTATTTCTTTTTCCCCTCAGGGAAAAAACACTCTCCGCCTCTTTCACTCCCATCTCGGCTTGTTTTGTGAAAGAAGTCAGCCAGACGTCGTTTGCCGTCCAATCGCTGTCCCAAAAGAAAACACATTTTTTCATGGAAATAGGGTCGGAATTTATTGTTCAGGTTCTACAATCAAATCAGATGAATCGTCACGGATTAAATCCCGCTAACAGCAGATTTTGGGACCACGTGATCAGTGTCTGATGTCAATAATAAACTGATTACAATTCAATTTCCGGATTAGTAGTTACCTTTAGGTAACTTGACACTGACATGGTTGTGTTTCTGTCCTTGCTATTAATATGCATTTACGCCCTTTATAGAAACCTACAGTCAAAGATACATCTCAGCTAAAAAACTCCCAAGTTGCTCTAATGAGCTTTGCAGCAGTTTTAAATATCACTTCTCCTCCATCAGTCATGACCTACCAAGAGATCCAACGTTGCCCCAGCCAGTGACCCAGGAGTTTGTGCCGGCGATGAAGGTGCTGCCGGACGCAGCAAGGCAAATCGGCGCGATGAAGTTGTTGAACTCCACAGTCGAGGAGAGCTTGAGGAGTGCGATGTCATTGTCTGAGGTGTCATCGTCATAGTCGGGGTGTATGATGATCCTGTTGACTCCGCGAGAAACCTCATTGGGGTTTATTCCCTGCTGACTCTGGCGGCCCAGGTACACGGTCAAGTCCTCTGCCCTAGTCCTGAAGGTCAAGGAGAGGGGAAAGGGTCAGATTAGACACGCACCGCCACTCTGGGTCTTTAAACCGGATGGTAGCTACTCATCTTGCTTATCATCTCTTTCAACTCAAAAGTTATGAAAAGTACATTTATTTACAAAAATAAGGAAGACAG